>WOXC01007305.1:0-104365 GCA_011680675.1 Gymnobelideus leadbeateri | reverse complement strand
GGGGAGGAACATATGCTATGTGACAAAAACTGAAAAATGTAACTACTGCCCACTTTATGTGAGAACAATTTGAGTCTACTATTTAAAAAAAATAATATGATTTCCTGGATGTATAAAGATAATTCCTTTTTAAATGCTCAATGCATTTCAAATTTCCAACCAAAATTTTATTTCCTTGGCAGTATGGTTGATAGGAGAAATATTTAATCTGATTTTTGGTTTATTTTTAACAGAACTTTGAAAAACTAAATGAAAGTCATGTAAGACAAAACTTATTATTTCAAAGTATATAGAAACAAAACTCATGCATCAGTTGTGAAAATATATTAGCTTTCAAACAATGCTTTGCGTTGATGTGTCACTCTAGGGAAAGCATGTTTATTTGAAATATGAATTTTGACATATTTTCCCCCTTGGTTATATTAATGAATCATAAACCACACTGATTGATGAAGTTTGCCCAGAAGTACATATCTAAAATATTCTTTGGCTCCTTGATGTCATTATATCTGAAAGAAGTAGGAATTATGGAGCTACAGATGGGAAGGAAAATTATCACAAAATTACATTGATAGAGGTTAGTTAGTTTCTTAACTAAAATGACTAGATTATCATACACAGTAATAATATAATCACTAATTTTGTTCATTATTAGAATTCTAGAAAGAAAAAATAGAAGATTCTAGAATTGCTTAGGTGTGTATACATGCATACATATGCATATGGTGTGTGTATTTATATATCCTTGCAAAGAAACAAAAGGCATTTTACATGTAGAAAGAAAATAAAAACACAACAACCAGTCGAATATATTTTATATATCATGTCATAATTGAAGATCAATAGTGGGCAAGATATATTCACAGTCTGTTACTTAGATTCCTTATTATATGTTAATTGGACAGTTTAGTATTTTATTTAAAGAAATAACAAATTATTCCAAATGTTTCAAAATTTTAATAAAACCCATGTGTCCGATAATTAGTGTTTTTTCCCAAGGCAGGCATAAAGATGTTTCTGTACATCTGTCTAGTTATCCATCTACTTACTGATGTCTATACATATATAGAAACATACATTATAAATACATATTTTATATATTAATATGTGCATGTGCATATATGTATGTATATGCATGTATATATATATATGTATATGGAGAGAGAAACATATGAAAATTAATGTTATTTATATTATGTGGCCTATATTCAAAGATAGCTTATATTTAGGTCAAGTACTCGTGAATAAATGATAATTTGTTTGAATTCTGAATAAGTTTTATTGTAGAGTTGTATCTCAGGATCAGTCAATAGTTTTATGCAATGACATCTATACAAATGTCATCTTAATTAAAATGATTATATTTTGAACTAGAATTGTAAGCAGAAGGAATCCCTCTCCACAGAGTTTCTCTTTGCCTTTGCTACTAGTAGATTCTTTTCATTTGACATGAGAATTAGATAACCTGAAATTTATACTCCAAAGCAGACTTGACAAAAGAAAGAGTGTTCAAATTTAAAACTGGCATTGTATTCCTCAGTACTTTAATCTAAAGGAATGAGGCTAAGCATAGAACATGAAACAACAGGTAAAGGATGAATTTTATTCTGGCAGTTTAGTTCCCTATTTGGGATCTTCTTCCAAGAGGCAATCTGTGAATTCTTTCAATTTCTATTTTACCCTCTGGTTCTAGAATATAAGAGCAATTTTTCTTGATAATTTCTTGAAAGATGGTGTCTAGGCCATTGATTCTGGCTTTCAGGTAGTCCAATAATTTTTAAATTATCTCTCCTGGATCTATTTTTAGGTTAGTGGTTTTTCCAATGAGATATTTCCCATTCCCTTCTTTTTATTTTTCTGGATCTGTTTTATAGTATCTTGATTTTTCATAAAGCCATTAGCTTGCAATTGCTTCCATTTAATTTTGAAGGAATTATTCTCTTCAGTGAGTTTTTGAAATTCCTTTCCCATCTGGCCAATTTGACTTTTTAAGGAATTCTTTTCCATGTTGGCTTTTTGGGCCTCTTTTGCCATTTGAGTTAGTCTATTTTTGAGGTGTTATTTTCTTCAGTATGTTTTTGGGTCTCCTTTAGCAGGTTGTTGACTCACTTTTCATGAATTTCTTGCATCATTTTCATTTCTCTTCCCAATTGTTTCCTTCACTTCTCTTACTTGATTTTCAAAATACTTTTTGAGCTCCTCCATGGCCTCTGACCAGTTTGTCTTTTTCTTGGAACCTTTTGATGTAGGAGTTTTGACTTCATTGTCCTCCTCCAGTTCCATGGTTTGGTCCTTTTTGTTCCCCAAAAAGGGTTGTATGGTCTGATTGCACTTTCTCTGCTTGCTTATCATGCAAATTACTTTGCTTTAGAGCTCTTTGCTACGGTCGAACTCTGCTTACAAAATGGAGAAAGCTTTGTCCCAAATTGCTGGGGTTTTTGTAGCTGTGAGAGCTATTAGTTGGGCACCCTCTCTACAGCCCCCACAAGCTCTGGCACACTGGCCACATACTCCAGGACAACCACCCAAGACTGAGATCCAGATCCAAGCAGGTCAAAGCAAGAGTGATTACCTTCTGAATAATTGCTTGGTCCTTCTACAATCTGTAGGCCAGGAGCTCTAGAAACAGCTATGCCACTGCAGCAGCAGCGGCAACTGCTGTGCCTTCACCGCTTCTTGCCCTGGAGGCAGGGTCCACACTGTGCTTTTCCTTCACCCTTCCAACAAATTTACCACTGACCTTTTAAATGCTCTTTGGCATTTATGGGTTGATAAGCCTGGAAACCACCACAGCAGTTGGTGATTCACTCTCCTGAAGTCTGCTCTGTCCAGTCTGTGCTGCCTTGGGACCAGAACCACTTTTTATGGGGGACTGCACTTGGCCCCCAACATGCTGTGATAGACCTTTCCTGTCAGCCTGCCAGGCTGTCTCTAGCAGAAGATTTGTTTCTCACTTTGTGGCTTCTGGAACCCTAAAATTTGTTTAGAGTTATTTATTTTTACAGGTATTGCTTGGAGCCACAGCCCATGCCAAATTTGTACTTTTACTTTGCCATATTGTTTACTTTTTTGCCATATTTTTTTTACTTTGCCATATTGTTCCCACCCCCCACCCCCAACCAGTTTAGTTCTCTAATTTCCTCCTGTTTGTCCTATATCATTCTATTTACAATTATTAAGTTCCAACTATGTGTAAGAGACACATAAGTGCTGGGGTTATAAAGAAAAACAAAAGGCACCCTTTGCCCTTGAGGAACTCAAAATCTAATGGGAAAGACAATATGCAAATAACTATGTACAAACAATATATAAAGAGGATAAGTTGGAAATATTCAACAGAGGGAAGGTCCTGAAATTAAGGGGGATCAAGGGGACATTTGTAGAGGTGGGATTTTACCTGTCATGAGAATGAATCCAGGAAAGTCCAAATGTGGAAATAAATAGGGAGAGCATTATAGAACAGGGGAATACCACAGTTTGGATGCTATCCAGAAGTGATCAAGAGGATCTCTTTTTAGCAAAATATACAAGAAGAAACAATTTTTAATTTTCATATTTTTTCCTTCATAGTATTTATCCCAATTACATGTAAAGACAGTTTTAAACATTCATTTTTAAAAATTTTGATTTCTAAATTTTTCTCCTGAACAGGAGAATAATCTGATATAGATTATACATGTACAATACTATTAAGGAAAAAAAAATGAAAATTAAAAAGAGAACCAGAATTGAGTGTTAGGATATCTGATTTCTTTTTATTAATAGCCAAATAATCTAATAGGTATTTATTAATGAAAGTTCCATGTGCAGACACTTTACTCATTTCTGGGTATATAAATATGAAGAATGGAACAATCCCTAGTGTTAAGGAACTTATCTTCTATGGAGAAAATAATATATACAAAAATAATTATGTAGATTATATATACACACAAATCCACATATAAATACTCATTAATATGCATATAATAAATACAGATTAAATACAATGTGCTTGAATGTAAAGTTGGAACAGAAAGCACTAGTAGTTGGGGGAATTGAAAAAGGCTTCAGGAGACTTCTGGGGGATTAGCCAATAAGACAGAGTAGAGAAAGCCCTAAGCTTACTCAGCTGAGTCCTCCCATCATTCCCCTCCAAACAACTTTAAAATAACACCTCATGGGGCCACCTTTGTGACACGGTAAATAGAAAACAGGCACTGGGGTCATAGAAAAACATGAGTCCAAATCTGGCCTCCAACATTTACTAGCTGTGTGAACCTAGATAAGTCACTTAACCCTGCTTGCCTCCAAAAAAGAAAGAAAGAAAGAAAGAAAGAAAGAAAGAAAGAAAGAAAGAAAGAAAGAAAGAAAGAAAGAAAGAAAGAAAGAAAGAAAGAAAGAAAGAAGAAGGAAAAATGAAGAAAATAACACCACAAATAAAATTCTGGAGTGGCTAAGCCAACAAAAGGAAACAGTGAAACATTTCTACAACCCGATACAATACAAAGGGTCAGAAAGAAAGATCTGTGACATGAGGGAGTAATCTGGTTTGGAGCCCACATGAATATAATACCAGTGGTGTTACTAGTGGTGGTGACAGACACAGAAGCAGCTTTAGGAGGTCTCAAATCAGAGATGTTAAGGGGCCCTGACAACTCATCACATAGTGAGTGCCTATCCCATCAGAACCCAATATTAACATGAAACTCTAAACCAAGAAATAGGGTGGAAAGATGAGCAACTAAAAACAAGAACTTTGCCATAAAACACAAATTCAAATGAATACAACAAAATCAAAACAACTGCAAGGAAAGCTCCCCCCCAAAAAACAACAACAACAACAACAACAAAACAAAACAAAAAAAAAGGTGAATTACTTATAGTCCAATAAGAATTCAAGAAAAGGGGCAGCTAGGTGGCACAGTGAATACAGCACTGACTCTGGAGTCAGGAGGACCTGAGTTCAAATCCGGTCTCAGACACTTGACAAACTTACTAGCCATGTCACTTTGGGCGAGTCACTTAACTCCAATTGCCATCCCAAAGCAAAAGAGAGAGAGAGAGAGGAGAGAGAGAGAGAGAGAGAGATGAGATCAAGGAGGAATTGAAAATTATTTTCATGATCATATAAAAGACGTAGAGGAAAAATTAAATAAAAATGAAAGCAAAGGGAGAAAAATGAAAGAAAAAACAATCAACACCTTGGTAAATGTGCACAAAAAATACGGGAAAAATAAGATGTTAAAGAATAGAATTAGCTAAATGAACAAAAAAGGTATAAAAACTGAATAATGAAAATAACTCCTCAAAAAGCAAAATTGGTCGGGGGATGGAGCCAATATGGCAGAGTAGAAACAGCTCATCAAAGCCACTCTGCCTCCTGATTCCCCCCAAACTATGTAAAAGGGTACTCTGAAAAACTTCTGGAGCCCCAGCACCCACAGAACCATGCAGAGAAGCTAACCTCCCACTGAGGACAGCCCAGCAGCCCTGCAGGAAGGACCAGCACAGCGGTCTGGGAGCCAGCAGTCAGCAGTGCGGGAAGCCGAGCCGAGAGGAGCCCAAGTCCCCATGAGCTGAGGTTTTAGCCCCAGGGCGGCAGGGGCAGCAGCCGTCTGGAGGAACCCCAGAACACCAGCAGCTGTGGCGATTACAGAATTATTAACATAGACATGCCTAGGACAAAGTAAGAGGTTAGTGTCCTATGGACTTTGGGACCAGAATTTGGGGAATGCATCGGCTCCCTCCCCTGGGGGCTAGAAGCCGCTGAGGAGACATGCCATTTTGTAGTTTTCAGATGCAGCTCCAGCTCCTGGCCAGCAAACTGTAGGGAGATCCAGCGATCAGTCTTGGGGGGTAATCGCTCTTGCTTTAACCTCTCTGGATCTGGATTGTGATCTAGGGTGGAAGTTGTGGGTGGGTTTCCAGCTTGCCAGAAACGGAAGTTGCCCCCCCACATGTTTGGGACGAAAATTCCTATATCTGGCCTTAAAGCCATAGTGTGGCAACAAGCCCAAAAGTCAAGTAATTAAGTGGCAACATGCCAAGGCAAAGGAAACAGAAAAATGCAACCCTAGACTCCTATTTTGGGGGCATAGAGCGGGAAAAGGACTGTGAGGTCAGAAGTCCTGCTCCAAAAGCCCCAGGGGAAAACATGAGCAGGTTGCAGGCCATAGAGGACCTTAAGAAGGACTTTAAAAATCAAATAAGAGAAGTGGAGGAAAAATTGGAAAGAGAAATGAGAAGGATGCAGGAAAAGTATGAAATGAGGGTCAACAGCCTGACTGAGGAAAACAACACCTTAAAAAATAGACTAACTCAAATGGCAAAGGAGGCCCAAAAGGGCAATGAGGAGAAGAATGCCTTAAAAAGTCGAATTTGCCAGATGGAAAAAGAATCTCAAAAGTTCACTGAGGAGATTCATTCCTTCAGAGTTAGACTGGAGCAAATGGAAGCTAATGACTTTATGAGAAATCAAGATGCTGTTAAGCAGATCCAAACAAATGAAAGATTAGAAGGCAATGTGAAATATCTCATGGGAAAAACCACTGACCTGGAAAATAGATCCAGGAGAGACAATTTTAAAATTATTGGACTACCTGAAAGCCATGATCAAAGAAAGAACCTAGAAATCACCCTTCAAGAAATTCTCAAGGAAAATTGCCCTGATGTTTTAGATCCAGAGGGCAAAATAGAGGTTGAAAGAATCCACAGATCACCTCCTGAAAAAGATCCCAAAAAGAAAACTCCCAGGAATATTATAGCCAGGTTCCAGAATCCCCAGATCAAGGAGAAAATACTACAAGCAGCCAGGAAGAAACAATTTCAATGTTGTGGAAACACAATCAGAATAGCCCAAGACCTGGCAGCTTCTACAGTGAGGGATCAAAGGGCATGGAATATGATATTTTAGAGGGCAAAAGAACTGAGAATGAACGCAAGGGTCACCTACCCAGCAAAACTGAGTATTTTGTTTCAGGGGAAATTATGGTCATTCAGTGGAATAGTGGACTTTCAAGCATTCCTGAGGAAAAAACCAGAATTGAATAGAAAATTTGACATCCAGACACAAGAAGCAATAGATGCCTGAGAAGGTAATCAGGGAAAAGAAAACATAAGGAACTTATCAAAGTTGAACTATTTACATTTTTATATGGAAAAGCAATAACTGTGACTTATGATATCTTTCTCACTATGAAAATAATGGAAGAAGGGTGTGTGGTCATATGAATACATATGTGAATGTGTGTGTATATGCTTACAGTTATATATGGATAGAGGGCATAGGTTGAATTTGTTGGGAAGGGAGAATACTCAAGGGATGAAATTATGAGTTGAGAGAGGAAAGTGGCAAGAGGAGATGGGGAGAGACAGGGTAGGGTAAACTATCCCATGTAGAAGAAGCAAGGGGAAGTGGTTGCAAAGGAGGGGTAAATCAGGAAGGCTAAAAAGGCAAAACCACATTCATATTTAATTTGGTTCAGGGAGAAAATGACATACATACTAAATGGGATATCTCAACCTGCAGCAGGATAGGGGGAAGGGGGATGGGAGGAGGGATGATGGATGGGAGGGCATCCTTGGGGTGAGGGGAGGTTGGAAGTACCCACTATAGAAGAGGGACAGGATCATGTAGGGAATGGACCAGGTGGGGGTTGGGATGAGTGGGAGGGAATTATAAGCAGCCTTGTACAATATATCTACTATGATAATGTTTTGCATAGCTAGACATGTACAACATATAATGAATTACTTATCTCCCCAGAGGGAATGTGTGACAAGGGAGGAAGGAAATGGATCTGAAATTTGAGGTCTTAACATCAAATGTTTCAAATATATATGTATATATATGTGTATATATATATATATATATATACACACACACACACACACACACACACACACACACAAACAAACAAACAAACAAACACACAAATAAATAAATAAATAAAGAGGGCCAAAAACAAGTTAGGAAATTCCCCAAATGTGGAAAGAGCTATGTATTTTCCTATTTTAATAATCCCATGTAATACATTATATTTACCCGTATGCTTGAATTCAGAATGTAGCCAGTAGAGATTTCTTTCTTTTCTAGCTGTTTGAATCCCACAGACTCAAGCTTCTATATGAGAAAGGATTTCCTGCAACATACAAATATGCATTAGAGACCTTAACAATGTCACTGCCCTAGTGCCTTGGGTATAGAACCTCTTGTGGACAAATCCAGTCTCCCCCACTCTCTCTCTTCTCTCTCTCTTAACTCTCTCCTCTCTACCCCCTCTCTCTCTTGTCCCTATTTCTCTCTCTCAACTCTCCTTTCCCTCTCTTCTCTCTCTCTCTCTGTCTCTCTCTCTCTGTCTCACTCTCTCTGTCTCTCTCTGTCTCTCTCTCTGTCTCTCTCTCTCTCTCTGTCTCTCTGTCTCTCTCTCTCTCTCTCCCTCCTTCATCTTGTTCATACAGTTGCCTCATCTTTCTGTAGGCTTATAGAAGACACCACACAAACTAGTATGACCTGCTACTGATACCACATTTAACATCACTGAGAATATTTCCAAAGAACACAGTTTACAGTATGTCACACTAAGATTCTATAAGATTCTGTGATTTTTTTTAAACAAATGCTTTATTAATTTCTGTTTTACATCATTCATTTCCGCCAGATTTTGAGTTACAATCATTTTCCCCCCATTATTCCCCTACCCAACCTCCCAGAATAGTAGTCCCACAAGATATCGCTTCCTCCAATCTGCTCTCTCCCATACCTTCTGCCATACCCCCATTGACTTTTCCATTAGAGGAAGGTGAATCTTTGTGTCCCGATGCCTGCACATCTTATCTCCTTATTAAAAGCGAAAGAGTATTACTAATAGTATTTATATATATTTGAAACATTTAATGTTACGACCTCAAATTTCAGATCCATTTCCTTCCTCCCTTGTCACCCATTCCTTCTTGGGAGATGAGCAATTCAGTATATGTTGTACATGTCTAGCTATGCAAAACATTATCATAGTAGATATATTGTACAAGGCTGCTTATAATTCCCTCCCACTCATCCCACCCCCACCTGGTCCATTCCCTACATAATCCTGTCCCTCTTCTATAGTGGGTACTTCCAACCTCCCCTCCCCCCAAGGATGCCCTCCCATCCATCATCCCTCCTCTCATCCCCCTTCCCCCTATCCTGCTGCAGGTTGAGATATCCCATTTAGTATGTATGTCATTCTCTCCCTGAACCAAATTCAATGGGAATGTGGTTTTGTCTTTTTAGCCTTCCTTATTCTCCCCCTCCCTTGCAAGCACTTCCCCTTGCTTCTTCTACATGGGATAGTTTACCCTACCCTGTCTCTCCCCATCTCCTCTTGCCACTTTCCTCTCTCAACTCATAATTTCATCCCTTGAGTATTCTCCCTTCCCAACAAATTCAACCTATGCCCTCTATCCATATATAACTGTAACCATATACACACACATTCACATATGTATTCATATGACCACACCCCCTTCTTCCATTATTTTCATAGTGAGAAAGATATCATCAGTCTCAGTTATTGCTTTTCCATATAGGAATGTAAATAGTTCAACTTTGATAAGTTCCTTTTGATTTCTTTTCCCTGATTACCTTCTCAGGCATCTCTTACTTCTTGCGTCTGGATGTCAAATTTTCTATTCAACTCTGGTTTTTTCCTCAAGAATGCTTGAAAGTCCTCTATTCCACTGAATGACCATATTTTCCCCTGAAACAAAATACTCAGTTTTGCTGGGTAGGTGACCCTTGGGTTCATTCCCAGTTCTTTTGCCCTCTGGAATATCATATTCCATGCCCTTTGATCCCTCAGTGTAGAAGCTGCCAGGTCCTGGGCTATTCTGATTGTGTTTCCACAATATTGAAATTGTTTCTTCCTGGCTGCTTGTAGTATTTTCTCCTTGATCTGGGGATTCTGGAACCTGGCTATAATATTCCTGGGAGTTTTCTTTTTGGGATCTTTTTCAGGTGGTGATCGGTGGATTCTTTCAACCTCTATTTTGCCCTCTGGATCTAAAACATCAGGGCAGTTTTCCTTGAGAATTTCTTGAAGGGTGATTTCTAGGTTCTTTCTTTGATCATGGCTTTCAGGTAGTCCAATAATTTTTAAATTGTCTCTCCTGGATCTATTTTCCAGGTCAGTGGTTTTTCCCATGAGATATTTCACATTGCCTTCTAATCTTTCATTTGTTTGGATCTGCTTAACAGCATCTTGATTTCTCATAAAGTCATTAGCTTCCATTTGCTCCAGTCTAACTCTGAAGGAATGAATCTCCTCAGTGAACTTTTGAGATTCTTTTTCCATCTGGCAAATTAGACTTTTTAAGGCATTCTTCTCCTCATTGCCCTTTTGGGCCTCCTTTGCCATTTGAGTTAGTCTATTTTTTAAGGTGTTGTTTTCCTCAGTCAGGCTGTTGACCCTCATTTCATACTTTTCCTGCATCCTTCTCATTTCTCTTTCCAATTTTTCCTCCACTTCTCTTATTTGATTTTTAAAGTCCTTCTTAAGGTCCTCTATGGCCTGCAACCCACTCATGTTTTCCCCTGGGGCTTTTGGAGCAGGACTTCTGACCTCACAGTCCTTTTCCCGCTCTATGCCCCCAAAATAGGAGTCTAGGGTTGCATTTTTCTGTTTCCTTTGCCTTGGCATGTTGCCACTTAATTGCTTGACTTTTGGGCTTGTTGCCACACTATGGCTTTAAGGCCAGCTAGAGGAATTTTCGTCCCGAACGTGTGGGGGGCAACTTCCGTTTCTGGCAAGCTGTAAACCCACCCACAGCTTCCACCCTAGATCACAATCCAGATCCAGGGAGGTTAAAGCAAGAGCGATTACCCCCCAAGACTGATCTCTGGATCTCCCCACGATTTGTAGGCTGGGAGCCAGACCTGCCTCTGAAAACTACAAAATGGCGTGTCTCCTCAGCGGCTTCTAGCCCCCAGGGGAGGGAGCTGACGCATTCCCCAATACAGGTCCCAAAGTCCATAGGACACTAACCTCTTACTTTGTCCTAGGCATGTCTATGTTGATAATTCTGGAATCGCCACAGCTCCTGGTGTTCTGGGGTTCCACCAGCCGGCTGCTGGCCCTGCCGCCCTGGGGCTAAACCTCGGCTCACGCGGACCTGGGCTCGGCTCGGCTCGGCTCCTGCACTCTGCGCGTTGCCGGCTCCCAGACCCCTGTGCTGGTCCTTCCTGCAGGGCTGCTGGGCTGTCCCCAGCGGGAGGTTAGCTTCTCTGTGTCGTTCTGTGGGTGCTGGGGCTCCAGAAGTTGTTCACAGTCCTTTTTTACATAGTTTGTGGGGAATCTGGGGGCAGAGAAGCTTGGAAGAGCTGTTTCTACTCTGCCATCTTGGCTCCGCCCCCCAGATTCTGTGATTTTTAAGGAAAAAGATAAAGGAACAAATACAGTAATGATGGTGGAAGTAAAGTTAATAAAAAAAAAAGCAAAATTGGTCAAGTGGGAAGAGAGGTACAAAAGCTCACTGAAGAAAATAATTAATTAAAAATCCGAATTTGGTAAGTGAAGGATAATGACTCCATGGGACATCAGCAAATAATAAAGTAAAAAGATTGAAAAGCTAGAAAAATATGAAATGTGTCATCAGAAAAACAACTGAACTGTAAAATAGTTGAGGAAAAGTAATTTAAGAATTGCTGCACTACCTAAAGCAATGATAAATAAAAAGCCTAGACATTATATTTAAAAAAAATTAACAAAGAATTCTACACTAATATAGTAGAATCAAAGGGAAAAATAGAAATTTAAAGAATCAACTGATCAACTACTGAAAGAGATCTCAAAATGGAAGCTCCCAGGAATATTTTAGCTAAATTCCTAAGTTCCCAGATCTAAGATAAAATACTTCAAGCAACCTGAAAAGCCACCCAAATATTGTCAAGCCACAGGCAGGATCAAACAAGATTGAACAGCTACCACATTAAAGAAATGATATAGATGCTTTGGATTAATTTTGTAAAACATAAATGGGATGGAGTAGGAGATAGAGGATGTTGAATTGAACATACTCACCCCAGGGGATTACAGGTTTTTTCTATGGAGAGATTGGCAAGATAATCGTTTTCCTTTGTCAACTCTCAAATTTCAGAAACAAGTATGTATTACACACACACACACACACACACACACACACATATACATATACACACATATATACATGTGTGTGTGTGTGTGTGTGTGTGTATCCAGAGGAGATGTCAAATGTTACCTTGATACTTTTATGCCATTCAAACTTAAGTTGAATCCCAAGCACTTCATGATTCTTGAAACTGTTTTTTGTTGTTGCTCAATCACTGTTCAGTTGTGTTTAACTTTTCATTACCCCATTTGAAGTTTTCTTACTAAATATACTACACTGACATTCCTTCTTCAGCTTATTTTAGAGGTGAGGAAACTGAGCCAAACAAGGTTGAGTGACTTGCCCTGCATTGCACAGCTAGTAAGTGTCTGAAGCCAGATTTGAATTCACAAAATTGAAACTTCCTGACTTCAGACACTGCTCTATATTCACCATAACACCTAGGTGTCGAGTGGTAACTCTGGAAAGATGATTGCCTATAATTCTAAGCTGTAAATACAAAAATATGCTGAGGCAATGTCATGCATTTTAAAGAGTTCTAGATCTGGTGTCCAAAAAGGTCATTTCAGATTCTGTAATACTGAAGATTTGTTGAAAGTCGCTGTCCTTTTCTGAGACTCAATTTCCTCATCTGTAAAATTATGCTCTAGAGATACTTACTGATTCATCTTTTAGTATGACTTCATGACATTCACATTATCAGTGCTGCCTCCATGAATGATGATTATAATCACTCCATGTGTTAGAAAATTGTCTTCATTAGCAGCTGTGGTAGGAAAATACTTCCTTGTGTCCAACTGTTTGGTGATAAACTTTAAACATAGCAGAGCTAGTGTTCATATGAACAGCAGCTTAATAAGACCTGCCAGAATTTGAACTAAACTGATGCATTTAAGTTTGCCTCCACAACACTATGAGAGAGCAGGATTTAGTGGATAATAGCTGACATTTATATAGCACTTTGTGGTTTAAAAATATCTCTTTTGATCCTCACCAAGATCCTGTGAAGTAGGTAGTACAAGTATTATCACCCATATTTGATAGCAGATGGCAGCAAAACTTAGAGGGGTTAAGTGACTTACCCCAAAAGACTCAACTAGTAAGAACCAGATGTACAGAAGCACCAAATCCCAGAATTTAAAGGGTTCATAGAATTGACAAGTGGTCATCCAAACTCCTGTTAAGATCTCAAACAAAGGGAAAAAGCTAAAGCCCAGAGGTGCCCCGCTCTTCTTTTGCATAGCTCTAATTATTAGGACTATTATCCTCATAACATGTAAAAAATGGTTCTCTTCTGCTGCCACTTTTTGCTTCTAGTTCTGCCTCTTTGATCAATCAGAAGAAGTCTAGTCTCTCTTCAACCTGATAACCCTTCAAATATTTTAGTAAACTATTGTTCATGCATTCTCTCCCCACTGAACAGTCCATTTTTTTTTTACTTTTTCAGGTTGAATTCTTTCAATAAACTGTAATTGTGAACAAATCACCAAACTTCCATTTACTTATATGAGAATGAGCAGGTTGATCTTAATGATTTGTTTCCTTGCAGTTCTAGGTCTATGATCCTTTAGTCCTACTATGTACCTTAAGCACTGAGGATATAAAAACCAAAATACCTTCCTCTCTACCCTCGATGAAGTTTCTATTGGGGGAATAATGTGCAAACAGTGAAGTAAATTGAAAGTATACTCTGATTAAATAAATGGGGCTAAGGTTTGACATTAACAGGAGATAGAAAAAAGATACAGAAATAGGTGAAATTTGAGCTAAGCTTTTAAAATATTTTTTATTAAATTTATTTATTTATTTTCAGTTTACAACATTCAGTACCATAGTCCCTTGAGTTTCAAATTTTCTCCCCCTTCCTCTCCCCAACCCCCACCATGGCAGCATGCACTTTAATATAGGATCTAAAAATATCTTCACATTAATCATTGGTCAGGTTGGGAAGAAGGATTATAACTGATGGAAGGATCAATGGGGAAAAAAGGAAACAAAACAAAACAAGAAAAAGAATCACAGCAAGTAGTTTGTTTCAATCTGCATTCAGACTCTGCATCTATTTCTCTGGATGTGGATATGTCTTTTGATCATGTTGTCTTTGGAATTGTATTATAACCTTACATTGCCAAGAGGAGCCCAGTCTATTAAAGTTAGTGATTGTGTACAGATTTCTCCTGTCTCTGCTCTTCTCACTCAGCATCAGTTTATAAAAAGTCTCTCCAAGCTATTATGAAGTCTGTCTGCTCCTCATTTCTTATAGTACAATAGTATTCCATTACATTCATATACCACAACTTGTTCAGCTATTCCCCAGTTGATGGGCATTCCCTTAATTCACAATTCTTTGCAGCCACAAAAAGAGCTGCTATAAACATTTTTGTACATACGGGTCATCCTCCCACTTCTCTGATCTCTTTGGGATATAACCCTGGAAGTGGTACTGCTGGGTCAAGGGGTATGCACTTATTTATAGCCCTTTGGGCATAGTTTCAGAGGGCTCTCCAGAATTGTTGGATCAGTTCACAACTACACCAACAAAGCATTAGTGTTCCAATTTTTCCTCATCCTCTCCAGCATTTATCATTTTCCTGCTTTTTCATCTTAGCCAATCAGGACAGTGAGATGTGGTACCTCAGAGTTGTTTTGATTTGAATTTCTCTAGTTAATAGTGATTTACAACATTTTTCATGTGCTGATAGATATCTTTAATTTCATCATCTGTGAACTACCTGTTCATTTCCTTTGACCATTTATCAATTGGGGAATGGCTTGTATCCTTATAGATTTGACTCAATTTTTAATATATATTTTAGTATATATTTCAGAGACATGGGTTGTAAAAATTCTTTTCCATTTTTCCAATTCCCTCTTAATCTTGGTAACATTGGCTTTATTTGTAGAGAAGCTTTTCAATTTAATGTAATCAAAATGATCCATTTTGCATTTTATAATGCTCTCTAACTCTTTTTTCATCATGAAGTCTTCCCCTATCCATAAATCTGACTGGTAAACTATTCCTTGATTTCCCAGATTACTTACAGTGTCAGCCTTTATATCTAGATCATGCACCCATTTAAACTTAATTTTGGTATACGGTGTTAGATATTGGTCTACACTCAATTTCAGCCATATTATGTTCCAGTTTTCCCATCAGTTTTTGACAAATAGTGCATTCTTGTCACAAAAACTGGGGTCTTTAGGTTTATCAAACAGTAGATTACTATAGTCATTGGCTGCTGTGTCTCCTGTACCCAATCTATTTCATTGATCCACTATTCTATTCCCCAGCCAGTACCTAGTAGTTTTGATGACTGCTGCTTTATAATACAGATTAAAATCTGGTATGGCTAGGCCACCTTCCCTAGCATTTATTAGCATTAATTGCTTTGATATTCTGGACCATTTGTTTTTCCAAATGAATTTTGCTACTGTTTATTCTAGCTCTACTAAGTTATTTTTTTAGTATATTGATTGGTATGGCACAAACTATGTAATTTAATTTAAGTAAAATTGTCATTTTTATTACATTAGCTTGACTCAGACATGAACAATCAATGTTTTTTTTTTTCCAGTTAGATCTGATTTTATTTGTGTGAAATGTGTTTTGTAATTGTGTTCATATAAGTTCTGGGTTTGTTTTGTCAGGTAGATTACAAAATATTTTACAATGTGTACAATAACTTTAAATGGGATTTCTCTTTGAATCTCTTGCTGTTGGATTCATTAGTAAGATACAGGAATGCCAAAGATTTATGTGGGTTTTTCTTATATCCTGCAAGTTTGCCAAATTGGTTTATCTCAAGTAGTTTTTTACTTTATTCTCTAGAATTCTCTAAGAATATCATCATCATCTGCAAAGAGTAATAGATTAGTCTCTTCTTTGCCTAATTTGATTCCTTTAATTTCTTTCTTCTCTTATTGCTACTGCTAAGATTTCTAGTACCAAATTTAATAAGAGGGGTGATGGTGGATATCCTTGTTTCACCCCTGATCTTATTGGGAATGCTTCTAGCTTATCCCCAATACATATCATTCTTGCTGATTGTTTTATTTGGATGTCACTTATTATTTTTTTTCTATTAAACAAATGCTTTATTAACTTCTGTTTTACATCATTCATTTCCACGAGATTTTGAGTTACAATCATTTCCCCCCGTTATTCCCCTACCCAACATCCCAGAATAGTAGTCCCACAAGATATCACTTCCTCCAATCTGCTCTCTCCCATACCTTCTCCCATACCCCCTTTGACTCTTCCATTAGAGGAAGGTGAATCTTTGTGTCCCAATGCCTGCACATCTTATCTCCCAATTATAAGCAAAAGAGTATTAATAATAGTATTTATATATATTTGAAACATTTAATGTTAAGACCTCGACTTTCAGATCCATGTCCTTCTTCCCTTGTCACCCATTCCCTCTGGGGAGATAAGTAATTCAGTATATGTTGTACATGTCTAGCTATGCAAAACATTATCATAGTAGATATATTGTACAAGGCTGCTTACAATTCCCTCCCACTCATCCCACCCTCCACCTGGTCCATTCCCCACATGATCCTGTCCCTCTTCTATAGTGGGTACTTCCAACCACCCCTCCCCCAAGGATGCCCTCCCATCCATCTTCCCTCCTCTCATCCCCCTTCCCCCTATTCTGCTGCAGGTTGAGATATCCCATTTATCATGTATGTCATTCTCTCCCTGAACCAAATTCAATGAGAATGTGGTTTTGCCTTTTTGCCTTCCTATTCTTCCCCCACTTACAACCACTTCCCCTTGCGTCTTTTACATAAGATAGTTTATCCTATACCCTACCCTGTCTCTCCCCATCTCCTCTTGCCACTTTCCTCTCTCACCTCATAATGTCATCCCTTGAGTATTCTCCCTTCCCAACAAATTCAACCTATGCCCTCTATCCATATATAACTGTAACCATCTACACACACATTCACATATGTACTCATATGACCGCACACCCTTCTTCCATTATTTTCATAGTGAGAAAGATATCATTAGTCACCTTAATTGCTTTTCCATATAGGAATGTAAATAGTTCAACTTTGATAAGTTCCTTTTGATTTCTTCTCACTGATTACCTTCGCAGGCATCTCTTCCTTCTTGTGTCTGGATGTCAAATTTTCTATTCAATTCTAGTTTTTTCCTCAGGAATGCTTGAAAGTCCTCTATTCCACTGAATGACCATATTTTCCCCTGAAACAAAATACTCAGTTTTGCTGGGTAGGTGACCCTTGGGTTCATTCCCAGTTCTTTTGCCCTCTGGAATA
Source organism: Gymnobelideus leadbeateri (assembly GCA_011680675.1). Lineage (NCBI taxonomy): Eukaryota > Metazoa > Chordata > Mammalia > Diprotodontia > Petauridae > Gymnobelideus > Gymnobelideus leadbeateri. The sequence continues at coordinate 86,974 of WOXC01007305.1, read as the reverse complement.
TCATATTCCATGCCCTTCTATCCCTCAGTGTAGAAGCTGCCAGGTCCTGGGCTATTCTGATTGTGTTTCCACAATATTGAAATTGTTTCTTCCTGGCTGCTTGTAGTATTTTCTCCTTGATCTGGGGATTCTGGAACCTGGCTATAATATTCCTGGGAGATTTCTTTTTGGGATCTTTTTCAGGAGGTGATTGGTGGATTCTTTCAACCTCTATTTTGCCCTCTGGATCTAAAACATCAGGGCAATTTTCCTTGAGAATTTCTTGAAGGGTGATTTCTAGGTTCTTTCTTTGATCATGGCTTTCAGGTAGTCCAATAATTTTAAAATTGTCTCTCCTGGATCTATTTTCCAGGTCAGTGGTTTTTCCCATGAGATATTTCACATTGCCTTCTAATCTTTCATTTGTTTGGATCTGCTTAACAGCATCTTGATTTCTCATAAAGTCATTAGCTTCCATTTGCTCCAGTCTAACTCTGAAGGAATGAATCTCTTCAGTGAACTTTTGAGATTCTTTTTCCATCTGGCAAATTCGACTTTTTAAGGCATTCTTCTCCTCATTGCCCTTTTGGGCCTCCTTTGCCATTTGAGTTAGTCTATTTTTTAAGGTGTTGTTTTCCTCAGTCAGGCTGTTGACCCTCATTTCATACTTTTCCTGCATCCTTCTCATTTCTCTTTCCAATTTTTCCTCCACTTCTCTTATTTGATTTTTAAAGTCCTTCTTAAGGTCCTCTCTGGCCTGCAACCTGCTCATGTTTTCCCCTGGGGCTTTTGGAGCAGGACTTCTGACCTCACAGTCCTTTTCCTGCTCTATGCCCCCAAAATAGGAGTCTAGGGTTGCATTTTTCTGTTTCCTTTGCCTTGGCATGTTGCCACTTAATTACTTGACTTTTGGGCTTGTTGCCACACTATGGTTTTAAGGCCAGCTAGAAGAATTTTCGTCCCGAACGTGTGGGGGGCAACTTCTGTTTCTGGCAACTTGTAAACCCACCCACGACTTCCACCCTAGAACACAATCCAGATCCAGGGAGGTTAAAGCAAGAGCGATTACACCCCAAGACTGATTGTTGGATCTCCCTACAATTAATTGCAGGCCAGGAGCTGGAGCTGTATCTGAAAACTACAAAATGGAGTGTCTCCTCAGCGGCTTCTAGCCCCCAGGGGAGGAAGCTGATGCATTCCCCAAATACAGGTCCCAAAGTCCATTGGACACTAACCTCTTACTTTGTCCTAGGCATGTCTATGTTGATAATTCTGGAGTGGCCACAGCTACTGGTGTTCTGGGGTTCCTCCAGCCGGCTGTTGGCCCTGGTGCACTGGGGCTAAAACCTCGGCTCATGGGGACCTCAGCTCTGGCTCGGCTCGGCTTCCCTTGCTCTGCGCTCTGTGCGCTGCGCACTGCCAGCTCCCAGACCACTGCGCTGGTCCTTCCTGCAAGGCTGCTGTGCTGTCCTCAGTGGGAGGTTAGCTTCTCTGTGTCGTTCTGTGGGTGCTGGGGCTCCAGAATTTGTTCAGAGTCCCCTTTTACATAGTTTGGGGGAAATCTGGGGGCAGAGTGGCTTGGATGAGCTGTTTCTACTCCGCCATCTTGGCTCCACCTCTGTCACTTATTATTTTAAGGAAGACTCCATTTATTTCTATGCTTTCTAGTGTTTTTAATAGGAATGGGTGTTGTGTCTTGTCAAAAGCCTTTTCTCCATCTATAGAAATAATCAGATGGTTTCTGATAGTTTTATTGATGGTATGATAAATTATACCGATAGTTTTCCTGATATTGAACCAACCTTGCATTCCTGGAATAAATACTACCTGATCAAAGTGTATTATTCTTGTGATAAATCACTGTTGTCTTTTTGCTAATATTTTATTTAAAATTTTTGCATATGTATTCATAAGGGAAATTGGTCTGTAATTTTCTTTCTCTGTTCTGTCTCCTCCCTATTTAGGGATCAGTACTATATTTATGTCATAAAAAGAATTTAGGGGGGCAGGGTCAAGATGGTACAGTAGAATCAAGACTTCTGAGGGGCTCCTGCTCCCACCTCCTCCAACTTATGCAAAAATGACTCTAAACAACTTTGGAGCTAAAGAACCCACAACATGACACAGAGAAGCTAACATCCTGCTAAAGACAGTCTGGCAGGCTGGCAGGCTGGCAGGAAGAGGCCAGCACTGGGCTCTGGGAGCCATGTCCCATGCAAGCCCTAGGTTTTAGCCTCAGGGAGGCCACAACCAGTTGTCAGAGCTGGAGGGACTTCAGATTACCAGCAGCTGTGGCAGTTTCCAGAGTTATCAACCCATAGATGCGAGGGACAAACTGAGAGGTCAGTGCAGTGTGGACTTTGGGACGTGGCAATTCATGAGTGTGTTCTGGCTTTTGCCCCCAGGGCCAGAAGTAGCTGAAGCATGGCAGCCATCCAGCCACTGCCACATGGCTGCTTCAGAGCTACAGGCCTACAGATTGTATAGGGATCAAGCAACCATTCTGAGGAGAAATAGCTCTTGCTTTAGCCTGCTTGGATTTGTATCTCTATCTGAGGACCTGGAGTGTGTGACCAGTATGTGAGAGCATGTGGAGGCTTCAGAGAGGGCAGCCACGGATAGCTCCAGCAGCAGAAAAAACCACAGCAATTGGGACAAAGGTCCCACCTCTGGTAGCAGAGTTCTACTGTGGCAAAATGATCAAAAGTCAAGTAATTGAGTGGCAACATGAGCAAGCAAAGGAAGCAAAGCAAGCAGAGCAATTCCACATTAGGCTCCTATTTTGGGGACAAACAGTATCAAAGTGTGCAAGAGAAGGAATACAACAAAGTCAGAAATCCTGTGCCAAAAGCTTCCAAGAAAAATATGAATTTATTACAGGCTATAGAGGAGCTTAAGAATGATTTTGAAAATCAAATAAGAGAAGTGAAGGAAAAATTTGCAAGAGAAATTTGTATGATGCATGTGTGTATGTATATACATACATATTGAAGAAGAGAGGGAGAGAGACAAAGAGACAAAAGAGAGACATAGTTAATTTGGCATGATTTTTTCTAGATGTAATTATACTGGTTTTTAGAAAACACTGCCTTCCAGTTGAATTTCCTAGAAAACACCCTTTAACAATATGTTTTAGGATTCAAAGTCAAGTTCTTAGATCTAAAGTTAGCAGAATCCATATTCTAGTTTTGAAAAGGACAACAATTGTTCATGTGCAAGCCTGAAACATCTCAGTTCTTTGAGTATTCTCAAGTTTAGTTTATCCAGGACTAGTGGCTTGAACAAATTCCATCAATTCTTTGAGTATTCTCAGATTTAGTTTATCTAGGACTAATGGCTTGAACAGACTGATGGATATTATATGCAATATCACTACATTTTCAATTATCTTGTGTTCAGTTTTTTTTGGGCTTTTTTTTTTTACATTTTTTCTCCTTGCAAATTCAAAGAGAATTCTACTCTAAAAAATAAAATAGAAGTAAAATCAAAGTTGAATGATGGGTCTTCCTCCCTGCTCCACCTTCTATTATTATAATGAAAAATAGCTCTGTAATCCATTTAATTTTCTCTTACCCACCAGTATAGCTCTAAAGACCCCTTTAGGGATCTTTGGAATTTATTATTAGTCTCTGAATTTTAACATTTTGACATTAGTTTTGTAGTATCATGGAATGTGTTCACATTCATATTAAGTTACACAATGAATTCTTAGGTGTTCACATAAAAAAATTTTATCCATAACTTCCCCCCTTTTTCTTTCTCACTGACATACTTTGTGTTTTTCTCAAAATTTCACTTGGAACATTCCACCTCCCTTGGATTACATCTCTAAGAGAAGTTTAGATCTTGCATTAATTTAAATTTCATTCGTCAGAAGATGGAGGAAGGGATAAGAAGGCTTAATTTTTATGGAACTGATTCTAACCAAAAAGCTTGAACTAATTACTTAATTTGAAAGATAAAAAAAAAACTTGGAAAAAGTGGTAAGCACACAATAGAATTCATGATAAAGAAGAAAAGGTTAAGTGTTTCTTAGATTTTGGAAAACCAGAGTTCAGAGGTAGGGAAAAAACAGTGGATACAAGTTGAATGTTTTATTCTTTCTTTTTCATCAAATTAACCAATGATGTATCTCTCTAATAGTTTTTTTAAATTATAAAACCAGTTCCTAATATTATATATTCATTCAATGCTTCTTTTTTATTAACTTTCAATGTCATTAATCTCTCCTTTGATTGTCAGGATCTCCAGTTTGTTATGCAATTGAAGATTTTAACTTTTTCTTTTTCTAGTTCTTTTTTTAAGTACCGTGTTCAATTAATGAACCTGATATTTTTCTCTTTTTATTGATGTATTGCTATTTATTGCTCCATAAGGCTTCTGTTCTCTTGGGAATGGAATTGATATTGCTCCTCAGGAGCTCAGTTCCTTTGGGAATAGAGGTGATATTGTTCCTGAGAGTCTATGATCCATTGTGATATAATGCAATACTGCTTCTTTTGCCTCTTTTCTGAAAGTCCTCCTTGGTGCCTTTGAACTCTGACCTAGAAGTGGGTATAGCACCTGGTCCTACATTCAGTGCTTGCATAGGGGCTGCCTGTTATCTTTTTCTGACTATTTGCCAAATCTCCTTACCATTTCTTTCTCTCTTTTTTTTTTTTTGCTTTTTCTGGAAGGCAATTGGGGTGAAGTAATTTGCCCCAGGTCACACAGCTAGATGTGTGTGTGTGTGTGTGTGTGTGTGTGTGTGTGTGTGTGTGCTAAGTGTCTGAGGCTGGATCCAAACTCAGGTCCTCCTGAATCCAGGGCTGCTACTCTACTCTCTGCACGACCTAGATGCCCCCCTCCTTACCATTTCTTCCTGGAGGACACCTAAGGTTGTTGTAGTATTTTTGTTGCAGCGATACTTGAACCCACCACTGATGTTTCATCCAGGCAGGCTCCAAGCCATCCTCTGTTCCCATGTAACAGTTTTCTCTTTCTGATCTCTTAAGTTATCTTGTGCTGGACAAACTTCTTGCTCAGCTTTTGTGGTTTTTCCACTTCAGAATTTGATTTGAGGCATTATTTTAAAGTTGTTTGGTAGGGAATGTTAGGACAGCTTTTTCTACTCTGTCACCTTGGCTCTGCCCTCAGAAGTTCCTTTTTTTCTCCCTCTTAATTTTACCTGCTATTTTGGGTGGCACGTATCTTACATAGCTAAAATATACAGATATTTCTCTCTCCCTGCTCTCCTTTCCACCTCCATTTCTAGTTTAAAACTCTGCTTTTCAGATATGTAATTTTCTTGGCATATTTTTCCCTATACCTCTCAGTATATGTTCTCTATTCTTGTTGAAGATTCCATCATTTCTAGATTTTAAACCATAGCCTGAATCACATTTTCAGTATCTTTGAAATAGTGATTCATTTTCAACATGTCCCATTCCATTCTTAGTACTTTGTTTCTGCCTGCAATGACCAAAACAACTATTTAGGCCAAAACCTTTGAAATCTTCAGTTCCTTACTTGGTACCTCACAATCGCAGTCCTTTTGGTGGCATACATTATGTCCATTTGAATCACTGCAAATGGTTGTCAAGTCTGACAGATCTCAGTATGGTTTCTATTATGTTCTCACTACATGTTCTAGAAAGAGAGCCTACTTCCCTATTATTTATGACAAATTGACATGTCATGCATTCAAAGAATTTAGCATTGGAGAGAAACTCAGCAACCATCTAGTACAACTTGTACCCTAAAGGAATTCCCATTATATTCCTCCTGCAGGAAGAACTAAGCACCATGACCTTGCTCTTCTAAATCTGATTAATGCTGGATGTCTGTTCTCCTCGTGTGGTTTACCAGGATGACCAAAATACCACCTGTACCTCATAGATCTTTGAGGCTTATCCAGACTCTCATAATACCAACAATGAATACATGTAAGCAAGTACTGCATGGACCAAGAGGTTCAGTGATGCCTCTTATCTCTTTCCTTCTCTATTTCAGTTTTATATCCTCCAATCTATCAACACAGGCTAGAATTACTTTGTGCTCTTATAACAGTAGTTCTTAAATTCGTGTGTGTGTGTGTGTGTGTGTGTGTGTGTGTGTGTGTGTGTGTGTGTAATGTGATGGAACCTTTTGTAATTCTGGTGAAGTCTATAGATTTCCCCTCTTCCCCGCAGAATAATATCTTTAAATCATTAAAAGAAATGTAAAATTGTAGTTAAAGTTAGTGAAAACTAAAGATATATTTTTTCCCATCCAAATTTATGGACTCCCTAAAATCTAGCCACACATCCCTCAGGTTTCCAGGGCCCCAGGTTAAGAACCTCTGTCCTACATACTCTCATCCCTTTGCATTTTCTCTTTGAAGTGACAATCAAGATATAAACTCAGTCTTTGGACTCTAAATCCAGTACTCTTTCCATTATACCATAGTTGTCTCTCTAGGATTTTCACACAGTGACTTTTAGCTTTTCCTTAGAGATTAGTAGTATTATTTATTGGAATGACACTAATCATATTTTATGACTTGCATATTCATCACATTTAAAAACAATTCCCTCTCCAGAAATTCTAATAAATTGACCATTATGCATCACAGAAGTGTATTGATAAATAAAATTATTTGTAGTCTTCCAAGGTAGGTCAGAAGCATCTAGCTTGTTTTCAACTCTAACAGGTTCTTTGTTCACATGCCATTTCATTGTGAAATTGCCACTATAGTGAAGTTGACTGTGCTTGCTGAATAAATGCCATAAATGCCTTTGTTTTAAGGAAATTCATTTTATATAAAGAAGAATTACTTAAAAATGATATTTGTATCTTTATCCCCCACAATGACAATAATGTTTAAAAACATGTAAAGTATTATGGTTTCTGGAGGTTCTTCCAAAAATCATAAAAAAATATTCCTTAAACAAGGGATATAAACAGGTAGATGGGAAAAGTGCCTCCTTATATTATCTGGGAACAGATTTCTTACTTGAGAGAGTTTAACTCATTATTCCTTAGAATTCATACATTTATTCAATATTATTGGGAAAGCTTTGCTTAACGATATGTGTATAAAACTATTTCCCAGGAGCCTTTGCAAGCTAGCCTATATTGGACAGAGCCAGGTCACAATCTGGGCTCAAAGCCCAACATAGGAGAAAAGGCCAGAAGCTTGAAAGAAACTGCCCAAGGCTGCCAAGTCCTGATTTATTCTCACTGCTCCTTCTGGCCCATGCCAATACAATACATCTTTCCAAACCAAGGACATTGCAAAGTGCTTCTTAAGGATTAACTATGAGCTTTGTTAAAAAGTAAGCTTTCAAGGTGAGTTACTTATGCACACTTTAATTTTCCAATGGATCTATGATATACTTATTAATAGCAATTACAATTTAAGTAGCACCTATTATCAACCAATCAACAAGATTTATCAATCACTTACTATTCAACAGACAATATGTTAGATGTTTATGATACAACACGAGGCAGTTCTCTCAAGGAATTTATATTCTAAAAGGTGATAAAATATGTATGGAGAACCATGTTAAGGGAAGGAATATTTGTCCTACAAGTCACAAGGATCGTGAGTGAAGCCCTCTGACAATAAATTGTTACACTAATCCAAGTGACAATGAGACATTTGTGGTGATTCTTTTTCCTTAAGCAAAGAAAAGGAAGTTAGGGGCAGGTAGGGGTTATAACACCCATACAAAAATTGATTAAATTGGCTAATCCCTGATCTCCTGGTTGATATCTATAAAAAAAAAAGAGTCATCTGGAAGTCTATGGTCTAGGGTTGCTACATTCTGTCCTTGCACATATATAAGGTCTCTGGAAATGCTAGATTCAGAATTAAAAAAGGATAATGTATCAAAGGTTAAACTCATAGTACAAAGATTTTTTCACAGTATTTTTGAATTTGGATCTGGATGAAGCTTTCTTTTGGGTTCTGAGCATCAGAATTTGTTTAATTTGTCCTTAGTGTATTTACCAGGTTCCAGTTGAATTTTATTGTATATGTTGTTTGTTACTAATCCATTGTCTGAGGATGTGGGAAATGATGAAGAAGGAGAGGGATTGACCACTGTGATTTTTCTATTCACTCAAATTTGCCACCATGAAGTAATCCTTCATTTCTCATTCTCTCTCAAAGCATAGTTCCAGACTTATGGGTCATGTGACCAGTAAAATGAAGAACTGGACACCATTTCCAATCCTCACAAAGCTTTCAAACCACTAAATATAGGAATTTTGAATGAGGGAAAATCAATTTCAGCTGTCTCTTTTATATAGCATACAAAGAACTTTAATGACTTAATTTGATGGATGAACATTAGAGAAAGCTAATCCTTAACCCCTAATTTCTTTACTCACCACCCCTTCTTTCACCACCTACTAATGTTCAGCATGGTTGCACAAATTAAATTACCAGTTTGCAATATAACCCAACTCTGCTTTTATTCCCTTCCTTCCAGCACCATAGAAAGCAAAAGGTAGAAACTTGTGCTGCCTGATACAGCAACATGGTACTTCTACATCAGAACTTAGCCAGAGAACTGAAAACAAAGGGACCTAAGGGAGGACACTTGTGGATAGCTGTATGGTGCTCCTCTAAGTCTGAGTGAGAGATCAGAATGTGATTATTGACAGGTCTGTGCCCCCAAAGTTAAGGGAGATGCTGAGGCCAATAAAATAGGTATTGCTTAGTATAGGAGGAGGCTGAGATGGCTTTAAGTCTGGTTCCTAGGGGGAAAATTATCCAAAGAGATAAAATATATTAGAAAATGAGCAACAGGTTAATAGAAATGAAAAAAAAAAAACATTTCTGAAGTTTCCTAAATATATCATGGGGTTGAAAACTTAATTAAATTTTTTGAGCTAACATAAGCAGATAAAGCAGAAGTAATATGACCACCAAACTGTACAAAAGGATTTAAATATCTTTGATTAAATATTACAAGAACTCAGGTCCTTCTGACTCCAGGGCCAGCGCTCTACTCACTGCGCCACCTAGCTGCCCCTGTTTTCTAAAATTTAATTACAGAATAGAAATGCTCATAAAAGTGGAGAGAGGAAGAAGATAGAGAGGAATATATAATGTACCCTAATCAAGTCAAAGGTTAACAATGAAAGGAAAATTTCTGTGTTTTTTCAGGAAAAAGAGAGACTATAGGAGAATGGACAAGGATGCAATGGGGAAGAATTGGTATAGGGAAAAAGAAAGAGATATTTTGTTAAATAGTGGGATTGTGTATACTGTATGAATGCTACCATGAAGAAGAGAAATATTCTAGAGAAGAAAACAATGAATTTATAATGCTTTATATTTATAATGCTGAAATTCTTTATTACAAAACACTAATTCTGATCATAGGCACTTTTCCTAACACAGTAAAGAATAAAATAAATAAATCATAAAATGAAAGGGAAATGAAAGGCAATTCCTGAATGGATGAGGGGGGTCAAGGGCCATCATGTCTGAAGAACCCTTAGGTCGAGAAGAAAAGAAAAGAAAAGAAAAGAAGAGAAAAGAAGAGAAGAGAAAAAGAAAGAGGACCCTGCCATCTCTAATCTTCTTTTCAGCTCTATGTTTGAGCTGTTCCCCTATGAAAAATCCATGCCTTCCAATGCATGCCCGAGCTTGGAACCCCTGCCCAGACCAACAGTGTAGACCATGCTACTTTGTGACCTTCTTCTGAACAGCACCAGACATGTCTTTCTCTCCCTCCCCCCCCGCCACCTATCATACATAGTTATGAATGTGCAGTTTCCAACATGAAAGTGCAAATTAGGTTACTAAGAAAAATCACATGAATACTTGGAATGCTGAGGACTGACAATACATGCACGCATTTTTACAATACGTGTATATATATGTATAGTTTAAATGTTCAGAAAATGTATATATATATACATACATACATATATATATACATACATATATATTTATCAGAAATGCTCCTTTTCACCCTTCCATCTCCCATTGAACTAGAAAAAATAAAAACAAAATAAAAATAAAAACAAAATAAAATAAAAATAAATAAAAATAAAATAAAATAAATAAATAAAATAAAAATAAATAAAAATAAAATAAAATAAAAACAAAAAAAAAAATAAAAACTGTAAACATGTATAACCAAACGAAACATATTTCTTCATTGGCCATGTTAAAAAAAGCTTCATTCTTCACACTGAGTCCTTGACCTCTCTATTGGAATATGAGTAGTATGTTATATCATTAATCTTCTCCTTCTTCTTCTTCCTTCTCCTCCTCTCTCCTCTTCCCATTCCTGCTCCTGCTTCTCCTCTTTCTTCTTCCATTTCATCCTTGTTCAGTTTACTTTTTAAACTTAAGTGTGAAAATTGACAAAGAGCAGCATGACAGTGGATGCTAAACTGATCTTGGGGTCTGAAATATTTGAGTTCAAGTCCCACATCTGAGAAAGACTAGCTCTGGGACCCACTGATATCACTGAACCTCACATTCACTGAGTATTTCACTAAAACTATGAATTGTAAAGCAGGTGCTGATCTGAATTACAAGGAAGTTTCTCAATTTCTCAACAGAAGTTTCTTTATTGATAAAACTACATATTTTGTATAACACACCCACATATAAACTTACACATATGTGCATAGGTATATATGAAAAATATGTATACAAGTATATGTAAGTATGTATGTTTATAGATATGTCTACACATATACCTAGATAACTGGATATACCTTAGTGTTCTAACTTACCAAATCTTTTTTTTTTTTTATTCCTGAGCAATTATCCAGTAAGTTAGACATTCCTTTCAGTTTTGTGCCCTCTACAAACATGATAAGCCTGCCATTTTTACCTTCAAATAATTCACTTATGTAAATGTTAAATAGCACAGGTCAGAATACTTCTAAAGTATTTCATTTAGTCTTAGAATGCACATTTCAAGAAAGACATTGACTAGCCAGGATACTACAGGAACTTAATACTGCGTCATAAAAGGATTGGCTAAAGGAACTCAGAATGTTTGGCTAGGAGAAAAGACATAAAAAGTAATCTACTCTACACAATGACTGGTTTTATTTCCTGCTAGATTGGCACCAAGGACTGACAAACAAACTCAATTTGTTTTCATTTGTTTTCTTTGTTTCTTCGGATGTTTATATTTGACACCAGAGAGAAGAATTAAAAGCAATCAGTGAATTTTTTATAGACATTGATTTCATTGTAAGTAAAAAAGTTCCTAAAATTGGAACTGTCCAAAAGGGGAATGAGCTGTCATTTTAGATAATGTTGCCTATTTTTGTGGTATGGATGGTAGGTAACAAAATGAACTTATTTTTCCCTCTGGCAAAACATTTTTATTGCAATGAAAGGTATACAGTGAATAGAGAACTAGTAATAGTTCCATAATAGCAGTCTCATAGGAGACATGGTAGTACTTGAAAACTTACTATTATTATAATTATGGCCAATTAACTTTGCTTCTCAGATGCTCAGTTTCCTCATCTATAAATTTGGGATAATAATGCTTGTACTCCCAATCACTCTGGATTGAAGTTAATAAATCACTTTGCCAATTCAAAATGCTATGTAAATGTGGGTTTTATTATTATGGTTAAGCAACACATCTTTATATATTAATGAAAGAGTCATAATGGGAACTTATTCTCTGATTCTCAGTCTATTGCCACTTCCAGCTAACATAATGTTAGCTTGGAAGAGATGCTTCAGTCTATCTAGATCAATCCCTTCATTTTCCAGATGGGGAAACTGAGCCTTAGAAACATGAATTGATTTGGCCCAGATCACAGAACTGCTTTGTGTCAAAAGTAGGGAACAAATTGAGTATCTTTATTCCTATCCCATTTTTATTCCTACTGTATCACACAGCCTTGGCTTGCCATTCCTTTGTGTCTGGCAGTATTTCACATATTGAGCCATGAGAAGGTACTTCATTTGGAAAATCCAGGGCAAAGGATGGTTTTGAAAGTGCTTTAAATAATGATGAGATGTCCCAATGGGCCCAAAGCTTCATACCGTGACTGGAGTTGGCTTTATAAGCTCAGTTATAATTTCTGAATTCCTGGAGCCACTGAAAGCTGGTACTTGATTACTTGGTGGAAAGGGCTGAGTACAGAAAAGGTTTCTAAATCATATGCTGAAACATGCCATCTCCCTGGAAGGGCATTCTTGTGTTATCTCACATGTTTATGCTTTCCAAGGTTATGCCAGCTGCTGCAAGGAAAAGAGAATCCAAGTTCACAAAAAAAAGAAAAAAGAGAGAAAGAAGGAAAGAAAGAAAAATAAAGAAAAACAGCATAGATATAGCTGATATAGATACAGATACAGGTGATACAGATATAGATATAGATATAGATATAGATATAGATATAGTTAATATAGAGATATAGCAGCATGGAAAGTTTTATGTTAGAAAAAATCTGATAAATGAGAATGTACCTTATAAAATACAGAAGGAACGTTCAGCTTATTAATGTCAACAGTGTCCCTTCAGAGCATGTCTATCTCACTACAGGCCATAAAATCATGTGGCCACTATACCCTCCCCCCAACTCTAGCCACTCAGGCTTTAAAGCTGGACAGTTGATGGTACTCAGCTGGCAAATGCAAATCTCACCCTGGCTGCAGTCTCGTGGAGCAGAAACACTTTATTGGTTCTCTTTCTTCTAAAAGAATAGAGAGCTGAAATACAGCTGCATTACTATGGATTATTGTTTGAATATGAGGGTTGGTTCATTGCTAGGTTTGGGTTGTAGCAGGGGTCCCTGGAGCATTTGTTTCTACATTTGGTCTCTTCCTCCTAAAAGAAGAAGGCTTTAGGAGAGAAAATTGCCATAAGGCAATATGTGGGGCGTCACCAATCTGACTGCTTCTTGTCAGAATATGTTATCCTGTCACTGACTCTTTCAGCCAAATCTAGCTCAACAAGTTGGGCTGACCTCATTGACTCTATAAGGCACAAAGTGGTATATGTCATCTAGACACACACAATACTAACAACTCTTTTCCTCTCTCCTCTCATTAGGTTATGTCTTTGAGAAAATCAAGCTCAGATTGCGGAGCCAAGATGGCGGAATAGAAAGAGCTCATCCAAGCCACTCTGCCCCCAGATTGCCCCCAAACTATGTAAAAGGGGACTCTGAACAACTTCTGGAGCCCCAGCACCCACAGAACGACACAGAGAAGCTAAACTCCCGCTGAAGACAGCCCAGCAGCCCTGCAGGAAGGACCAGCGCAGTGGTCTGGGACCTGGCAGAGGGAAGGAGCCGAGCCAAGCCCAGGTCCTCATGAGCCGAGGTTTTAGCCCCAGGGTGGCAGGGCCAGCAGCCAGCTGGAGGAACCCCAGAACATCAGGAGCTGTGGCGACTCCAGAATTAGCAACATAGACTTGCCTTGGACAAAGTAAGAGGTTAGTGTCCTATAGACTTTGGGACTGGTATTAGGGAATGCGTCGGCTCCCTCCCCTGGGGGCTAGAAGCCACTGAGGAGACATGCCATTTTGTAGTTTTCTGAGGCAGCTCCCGCTCCCAGCCTGCAAATTTGTAGGGAGATCCAGCGATCAGTCTTGGGGGGTAATCGCTCTTGCTTTAACCTCCCTGGATCTCGATTGTGATCTAGGGTGGAAGTTGTGGGTGGGTTTACAGCTTGCCAGAAACGGAAGTTGCCCCCCACACGTTCGGGACGAAAATTCCTCTATCTGGCCTTAAAGCCATAGTGTGGCAACAAGCCCAAAAGTCAAGCAATTAAGTGGCAACATGCCAAGGCAAAGGAAACAGAAAAATGCAACCCTAGACTCCTATTTTGGGGGCATAGAGCAGGAAAAGGACTGTGAGGTCAGAAGTCCTGCTCCAAAAGCCCCAGGGGAAAACATGAGCGGGTTGCAGGCCATAGAGGACCTTAAGAAGGACTTTAAAAATCAAATAAGAGAAGTGGAGGAAAAATTGGAAAGAGAAATGAGAAGGATGCAGGAAAAGTATGAAATGAGGGTCAACAGCCTGACTGAGGAAAACAACACCTTAAAAAATAGACTAACTCAAATGGCAAAGGAGGCCCAAAAGGGCAATGAGGAGAAGAATGCCTTAAAAAGTCGAATTTGCCAGATGGAAAAAGAATCTCAAAAGTTCACTGAGGAGATTCATTCCTTCAGAGATAGACTGGAGCAAATGGAAGCTAATGACTTTATGAGAAATCAAGATGCTGTTAAGCAGATGCAAACAAATGAAAGATTAGAAGGCAATGTGAAATATCTCATGGGAAAATCAAGCTCAGTTACTCATAATGGAAAGTGTAGAAATTGAACTTGATAATTTCTGTCTCTTCCAGCTCTGAAAATCTATAGTTTTTAATATCAAAGGGAATTATAAGACCCTTATTCCAGGAAGCAACTATGAAGAATTTAAAACATTGGAAAGGGGAAAGAAAGAGCTCTCATATATGTAATGCTTTGCTGTTATAGAGTGATTTACCCAAATAACATGGTAGAACTTTCAGTAAAATATTATTATTTCTATTTTATAGACAAGGAACCTAAGTCTCTGAAAATGTATATTCTTACTTGCATTCTGATGAACGCCTGTATTGAAAGTCTACACATTTAGATACAACTGTGATTCCATGACTAATTAATACCATAACTGAGGTGACCTTTCAGACATGTGTGTCCTATCCACACAGTTATGCTGAACCTCTATATATGTCTCCTCTTTTTTTAACTGAAGGTCGTTGGTCACAGTCTTCTAGCTTAGTAAATCATAGAAATAAAATACTTTAGATACCATATTCACTTTATTCTCATTTAGATTTTCAGTATAATTGGCATATAGTTGGGCAAAATATCTCCTAATAATTACTTTTTTCATCTTCCTTGGTTGTGAATTTGCCTTTTTAATATAGTAATTTGGTTTTCTTCTTTAAAAATGAAAAATAGTAATTTATTTATTCATTGTATTATCTTATTTTTTAAAAAAATACTGCTCTGTGTTTTACTTATTAATTCAATTTTTTTATTCAACTTTGTTAATCTGTCCTTTTATTTTCGGGATTTTTATTTTGGGGTTTAATTGGGAAGGGGTTTGAGGGGACACCATCCCAAGCTTCAGACCCTTCTGGCTAAGGTTTTCAGAGTTAGCTCTGTGGATTTGTAAGTTTTCTGTTTGTACAAAGTGGTACCATCTAAGGAGAAGTGTTGTCACTCTTCTGATCTATGATCTGCTCTTTACCCAGGATGGGACATTATTTTCCTCTAACCACCATGGTCAGCACTTTTCCAGGTCCTGGGACTGTGACCAGGTCACCCTGCTATAGTTACATTTTCTAGTGTTCAACTTTCTTAGAATTGACACAAGGGTCCCTGCTACCTCTGAGTGACCACAAATACTCTTATACACCCTATAATTATAAAGTGAGATCTTAGTCCCCTGCCCAGAAAGTGCTTTCTTTCTTTTTTTGCCCTGTCACTGTGACCTGCATATGGGTATATGTGCAGAACTTTAAATGTGCAATGTAACAGGGTCTGGAACCTGGGTCTATTAAAGGGTTCCCTGCAATCATCTCCTTCTGAGGAGTTTTTCAAGCCTCCACCCACCCATGAACTGAAAGCTCCAAACATTGCCCCTTCTGCCAATGTAGGTTTCAAAGTTATGGCCAGTGTTCTGCTTTTGGGACCCACCCCTACAGAGGTGAGACAGACCTTTCCTGCTGACAACCAAAGTTGTATGGGGCTGGAAATTGTTTCTCCTAAGCTTTTGTTGATTCCAGCACTCCAGAGGTCAATTCTGTGGTGTTATTTTAAAGGTGTTTGGAGGGAAATTTGGGAGACTCTGGATGAGTGCTTCTCTACTTCACCACCTTGGCTCTGCCCTGGAATAGGCAATTAAACCTCAGGTTAATCTGAACTGATTCAAAGAAGGAAGTATACACACCCATTCAGTTGTGTAAAAATATCAATTACACCTAACATGGAAGTAAAGGGGGGTGGGAATTAGGGAAAAGGGGCTGTGGTAATGAAAGTTATTGGAGATTAAGAGAACCATTTGTCAGACTTTTGAGAAAAGACATGATAAAAAGAGAGAATAAACAGAATGGACGGAAAGGAATGAACAGCTACTAATAATTGTGAGTGTGCATGGGATGAATATATATACATATGTTAACTGGAAACAGTAACGCGGATTAGAAATCACAATCCAACAATAAGTTGTTTTTGAGAAATGTACTTGAGGGAAATGATCTCAATTTCCCTGCTTGGCCAG
The DNA here is from genome assembly GCA_011680675.1 of Gymnobelideus leadbeateri. Classification (NCBI taxonomy): domain Eukaryota; kingdom Metazoa; phylum Chordata; class Mammalia; order Diprotodontia; family Petauridae; genus Gymnobelideus; species Gymnobelideus leadbeateri. The sequence continues at coordinate 70,750 of WOXC01007305.1, read as the reverse complement.
TGACAGAGGCACCAGATCCCTAGGACTGAAGAGCAGTTTCACACCCTAGGGGGTGGGATTGGGGTGGGGCAGGGCCAGTGAGTGGCAGAGGTGGAGGGTTGACCCTGATATTGTGTGACCCCGAGTTGGCCTATATCCTCTCTGGGTCTTAGTTGGCCTCTCTGTACAATGAGAAAAGGCTCCCGATGGCATTCGCAACTCCTTCTCACTGCACTTTGGTACCCGCATATGAAGGTAGCCGGGCCTGGGGAGAGTCTGGAGCTGGAACTGCAACTGGTGCAGCCAGTGTCTCCAGAAGGATTTTTCTCCATCTGGGGTAGAAAGGCTGGCTAGTCCGGGCTCCGGCCTTGACCCAGCAGGCAGAGCCTAAGGGTGGGAGGGCATGAAGCAGCGGCTGGACCCTGGGCATTCCCCACCAATCTTTCTACTGAACATGTATCAGTGGAGGTCAAAGACAGAAGAAAGGCTTTGCAAAATATGTTATATATGTGAAACATGTTAATACCAGCACTTTTAAGGATAACAAAGAACTGGAAACAAAGTTGGTTCCCATCAGTTGGGGACTGGCTGAACCAACTGTGATTTATTAACATAATGGAATGATACTGTGCAATAAGACATGACAAACATATTCAGAGAATCATAGAAAGATCTGTATGAACTATTGCAGAAGGAAAAGTACCAAGAGAACAACATACAGATTGATCACAACAATGATACAAGAGGACAGATTGAACACAACAATGTAAATAGAACACTGAAAGATAGCTGGATTCAAAGTAGTTGTTTAAACAAATCAGTCTCAGAAAAGATAATGAAACATCAGATAGGGAGCTGACCAGGGATTTAGAGGTTTGCAGACATTACTATACACCATAACTCTGTCATTCTTTACTTAATTTCTTTTCTTTGTTCCAAGAAGAAGGATTTATTCTCGGATTGAAGGAAGCAGAGTAGAGGAATATCTATAAATGACATATAAAAACAAAAAGGATAAATAAAACATTTTAAAAAATCTTAGATATTCTATTTTTACCTATATATTTGCTATATTTCCCTAATTTATTTTTTATTTCTATTTTATTGTTTTTCTGTGTAGAGATTTTTTTTCACTTTTAAGGAAACTAGTAGATGCATGTAATGCAATATATATATATATATATATAATATAATATGATATAACATAACATAACATAATATAATATAATATAATATAATGTAATATAACATAACATAACATAATATATAAAATATCTTCTATTTCTTTACTACCTAAATGTGTAGCTCCCTTGTACATTTTAGAGAGATTTATAAATTCTGTCCTTCTCTATATATTATTATAGTTTTTTTTCTGTTTATACTTCATCCTGAATAAATATGGTATATATTGAGAGGCTTAGATCTAAATTTTAAATAACAAAATACTTTAACCCTTAAAAAAAGAAACATATTTGAGGCACAGAGAGACACATGGAGTAAAAATAAGGGGCTGGAGAAGAACCTATCATTCATCAGTTGAAGTAAAAATGTCTGGGGTAACAATCTTGATCCTAGATAAAGCAAAAACAATATAGATCTAACTAAAAGAGATGATCAGGAACACTACAGCACACTAAAAGGCACCATAAGGAATGAAGTAATATCAGAAGTAAAGATGTAAAAAAAATGATATTACATCTAAATTCTTAAATGAAAACTTAAATTAATTATAGGAGTAAATAAACAGTAAAACTATACACCAATGAGGGATCTCAATTTTCCCCTCTCAGAGCTAGACAAATGTAGCCATAAAATAAATAATAAGTAAGTTAAGTAGATGAATAGTTTTTTTGAAAAGTTAAATATGATAGATATTTGGGAAAAATGAATGGAAATAGAAAGGAATATACCATTTTCTTATCTGCACATGACACCTTCACAAAAAATTAAGTATGTATTATGGCATAAAAATCTCATAACCAAATGCTGAAAAGCAGAACTATTAAATACACTTTTTCAGATTATAAAGCAATAAAAATACAAATAGAGGGCAATGTAAGCATTGATTAAAATTAATTGGGAAACTAAATAATCTATCTAATCCAAAAAACAAGTCGTTCAAAGAACAAATCTTGTAAACAATCATTTCATTAAAGGGAATGACAACAGCAACAGGGAAAAAACAGGAAAATTTGTGAGATGCAGTGAATGTAGTTCCTGGGGAAGATTTATCTCTAAATGAACAAATCAACTTAAAAGCAACAATGATGAATTAGAAATGCAAGTAAAATTAACAAAAAAACTATAAAAAGAACAAATTATGTACAAAAATATTCATAGCAATCGTTTTTGTGTCAAATTATTAGAAATTAAGGAAATGGCCATCAGTTGGTGACTACCTAAAAAAGTTATGGTATATGATTTTAATGAAAAATAGTTGTGTTAAAAGAAATGATGAGCATGATGATTTTAGAACAACCTAGGAAGATTTATATGAACAGATGCAAAGTACAGAAGGAAGAAACAGGAGAACATTGTACAGAATAAAAGCAATATTTTAATAATAATCAAATCTGAAAGACTTAGCAACTCAAATCAATACAATGATCTGAAATAGTTTCAAAAGATCTGTTATGAAAAATGCTATCTACCTTCAGAGAGATAAATGATGAATTACAAGTAAATATTGAAGCATATTTTTTACACTTTATTTTCTTGCTTTTTATTGTTTCTTTTTAGTAAAATGACTTTATGAAAGTGTTTTGCATAACTATATATGTATAATTGATATCACATTGTTTGGCTTCTAAATGAGTGTGGGAAGACCAGTTGAGAGAGAGAATTTGAAATTCAAAATGTAAAAATAATGTATTAAATATGCATATATACATTTAACATAAATAAATATATATTTAAGATATATACTTATATTTATGGTGAATGCCCAGGTATTGGAGATACGTCAGGGGAAATTATTTTTCTATTTTAGGACACACTAGATGGTCTCTGTTGTACTTACCAACTTAGAAACTTTGTGAACATTTGACTTTTTGTGCTAAATAACTGATTCAGTTAGGGCAGCTAAGTGGCTGTATCACAATGCAGCATTCACAATGCCTACAGTAACTATAAATATGCTGATATGGTTATTATTCACAAAATATAACAGGCTTTCTATATTGGGGGCATAGTTGGAACATTTATTCAAATACCAGAAAACAGAGTCTCAAAACCAGAAAGTCAAAGCCGTCGCAGTAGCCACTGAGTTGGCACACATGGTTAATGCAGTAAAAGGCCACATTCTCATGCTTATAAAACAGAACAGGCTACTTCAAACAAAGATCCTCCTCTCTTCACAGTAACTCCTCAGCCTCAGTGCACCTCACTCCTACCAGCTCCTCCTTCCCCTCCTCTCCCCCGGTGTTCCTGTCCCCAGCAGTCCTCAGCAAGAGTCCTTCACAGAATTTCTGTCTGGCTCGAAAAAAATGAGTTCTTGCTGCCACTGCTATTCTTCCAGTCACTTCACTCTCTCCAGCTTGGCTCCTACTTGGCTTCGGCTCTTTCCTGCCCCATCCCTTCCTGCTGTGTCAGTAAGTTCAAGGGGCATAGAAGATCTTCAAATCCCATTACCATGGCAGTAGCACACTGGTGCTAGAGTGCTAGAGTCAGGAAAACTCATTTTCCTAAGTTAAAATCTAGTCGCACACACTCACAGGGTGAGCCTGGGCAAATTACTTAACTCTCTTTGCCTCACCTTCTTCATCTGTTACATGAGCTGGAGAAGGAAATACCAAACTATTCCAGTAATTTTGCCAAAAAAACAAATGCATATCAACCCATGACCCAATCTACCCAGCAGCCCATGACCCTGTCTATCCAACAGCCAATGAGCCTGTCTATGCAGCAGCCAATAACCCACTCTATTCAGCAGCCAATAACCCACTCTATGCAGCAGCCATGACCCAGCCTATCCAGCAGCCCATCATGGCAGAACCCATGCATCCACCCATGGTAAGGCTGGCAGAATGCCCTGCTGTGAGCAGCTGGGGACAGCAGACAGCCCCCTGCCTTTTCCCCTTGGGAAAAGTGGGAGCCTGGTGGAGGAGCCTTTTGGACCCAGTGGAGGGAGCCTGATGACTAGTGGGAGAAGCCAAGCAACACTCTTCCATCCCTAAATCCAATTAGATGCCCAATCCATGGGGGTGGATGGTGGGTATAGACACTGGCCTTGGGAATGGACCACAATCCTCCATCCACAATGATCCCACAATGGTCTGGGTCTGGCCATGAGGATGGGGCTGTGAATTAGGATATCCAGGCATCTTGGATACTCTGCCACCCCTGTGGCTACATACTTGGATTCAATTATGAGGTTGCTGTGTGCCAGCTATTGAGGACAGATACAAGGACAAAACAAGAAAGCCTCCGTCTTCAATGAACTGGGGATGATGGGAAATACATTGTGCCATTAATGGATAAAAATCTATTATCTTTTATGTTCTGGTCACTATGTCATTGGAGATACAGAGGCCAGAAGTGAGGCAAACTGCTCTGATTATTGGGGGAAAATGTTCAGATAGACAGGTGTCCCAAAGGTCTTGGTGCAGTGTTAACCTATTAAAACTGTAAAATGTCACCAAGACTTTTGGGATACCTTGTACAGCAGGGGATTCTGCGATGCAGGCTGGTTGGATGTGGAGGGGTCAGAGGGAGGTGTTAAGGTGGAAAGCAGAGACATTTGGGAAAACATGAGATGTGAAATAGAGGTGGGGAGGGAGAGTTGTCCAGGCTGGAAGACAGCCTGGGCAAAGACTGGGAGCTGGAATTGGGGTTTATATCTGAACCACAAGAAAGCCAGTTTGGGGCCGGAAAGGAAGTTAGATCCAGGCTGGGAGTAATAGTCATGGAAGTTGTAGCAGCTACTCAGATCAATAAAACTTGGGATCAGGAAAAAAAAAGAAAACACCAAATGGTGTCACAGAGACAAACATGAATGAAAACAAGTGAACAAGAACAATAAAATAGATTTGATATATGATTTTTTAAAAATTCCCCTTACTTCCAGTCCAGTTTCTATCCCACCAACTAGCTTCTACTAAACAAAAGTTAGCTGAAGAATAATCTGTATAAATTTCTGTAATCTCTATATTTTAAACATTGCTCCTGTACTATAGATGTGACTTTATGAGTTTCAGGCCTCAAGGGTTAATATTCCTCTCTGCTAACCTATTTTACATTTTTTATTTAAGAATAAGAAATGAAATATCCCTAACATCTGCTATATGAAGAAAAACAAAAAGGAAAAAAAATTCCTTACTAAACAGAAATGGTTTGAAAAGACCAGTAACTAAGAACAAAACAGAATACTAATTATCAGCTACAATGCTTCAAACATGTTCTATTGTTCATTTTCATATTTGAAAAATAAAAGAATTAAAGAAACATGTGAGCTATTAAATTCTAACATTTCTTTTTTGGTGGTATCAAGATAGAATATGAATGCAAAATAGTTTTTTTGTTATGTTGAAAGAATTAAAGTTAGTTTCTTGGAACTCTAATGACAATTCATTGTAATATGTCAAACTAAAATCTATGACTTTTATTTTTAGTAGTTTTTTTCCTCCAAATTAAAACTCATCATCATCATCTTCATCTTTATATGAATTTCTTATGGGGTAATTAGATTTCTGAGAAAGGTTTATTTTTATAGTTACAAAGCTTGATGTGAGGGGAAATTTGAGTTGCTTTCATGAATAATATGGTTTTTGAATAAGTTCAAATCATTTTATTTTGGGCAGGTTCTATTAGAATTGGGATCAAAAACATCAGTGGAAGTCACTTTCAACTTTAAAAGCAAATTTTGTTAAAGCCAAAGTGATGAAATAGGAGGATGAAAAGGATGAAATACAGTTTTATTTCTCCACAAACATCTAGATCACCCATTGTCCTGAGTTTTGATAATCATATCCAAGGAATAGAATCCAATGCATTAATTTTTTAGTTAAGGTATGCATCAAGAGAAGAATAAAGAAGTTTGTGGACCCTATAGAGAGAATCTGATCAGGGGGGGAGGCTATCTGATTATTTTATGGCAAAGGAACTGGAAGAGGACCAAGGTGCTACACCAAGAGAAGTTGAGCTCCCAGACTGATACGGATTAAACCTGACCTTGTGAATGATGCAGGGTGTGTGCCAACAGGCAGCTCTGTGGTTTAATATGTAGTGCTTGGTCATAGATAGATTAGATAGATAGATAGAGAGATAGATAGAGAGATAGATAGATAGACTGAGGAGGAACCAATACCTTGGCATATTGTTCCAAAATGTGGTGCATCCTGAAATCCAGATTATTTTTTAAACAAAGAATTAGTTCAGAAGTAAACAATGACTATCTAGCTTTGGTTCCAGGGGCTGAGCTGGGTCTCACTTCCAGCTTCTAACCCAGTCAGAAGCCTGAAGCAGAATAATGGTGGCAGTAATCCTAGACCAAGGAGAATCAATAGCTTAGTCATTCTAACCTGGCAGAGCTTTCCAGCAATCTAATAGTGGTAAAGTCCATGGACAGTCTACTAGAACTTCCAACAAGGGGTATAATAGTAATAGTAATAGTGTTGAGCAAACTGAAATTCGTATCAGGAGCTTGGTGAATTCAGATCAGAAAGGAAATCGTTGATCAGAGAGACCACTTTGGAGAGCTCCAAAAGTTTGCATATCCTCAGCTTGAATTATCATTGAGATTTAGGAATGCCAGAGCAGAACAACCCAAGAAGACAAAGTCTCGCCCAGATTTACCCAGGAGTGCACAGAGTCTGGTTTAAACATAAAGTCTCAAGTCCAGAAGTTGGTGGGAAGAGTAGAAAAGCAAAAAAAGGAAGCCAACCGTAAAGATGTTTTTATGGTGACAAGGATGCTGAAGACACAATCCTAGAAGAGATAATTAATGCTGCAAGAGTTGTTCACAATTAGGAATACGGGAAGAATAATTGTTTTTAAAAATAAAATTGTTACAATACATGTGATAATCTAAATAGATACAGAAATTAAATGAGCTATCTTGGTAGGTAGCTGCTTTCAACTGGAAATAGCACTGAAAATTGCCAGAAATGACTGAATGATCACTTCAAGAATGTTGTAGAATGAAATCTTGGCCATATTCAGATTGGATTCCATAGACTCTAAAGTTTCTTCTGACTCTGAGATTCTGTGATTTTCTGTTGAGTAGATACTCAACAAGGGAAGAAAATTTCAGGCATAATAAAGAGGATAAGGAAAGACATACATTATGGGAACAGAAATCAATCCCATTTGGCTGAGACAAAATATATAAATGGATGTACTATGACATGACTCTAGAGAGGTAGGCAAGTATCATGCTGTAGAGGTTCATGAATGCCATGATTAGAATAATAAGCTTTCAGAAATAATTTGCTATTGAAAATCCTGGAGGAGATGAGTGATATGACTAGATAAATACAAATGGGTGATTAGTTTGATAGCAATATAAAGTACAGAGTAGAGGCAAGATCGCTTTCTCAGATCAAAATAAAGCACTAAAATGATGTGTTGATAGTTTCAAAAATATTATAGAAGCACTTGAAGTTATTGAAATCTAACAATAAATTATTTGTAATTTCTATGCACTATGCTATGCACTGGCAAGTAAAACCAGCAACGCATAATGCAATTGGCTTTTAGTCCACCACTTTGACTTTAGCTTTAATCACTAAATAAAGCCTGATTTGTCAAATGAAATTATAATATAAGGTAAGGGTAAACTATCTTATGTAGAAGAAGCAAGGGGAAGTGGTTGCAAGGGAAGGAAAGAATAGGAAGGCAAAAAGGCAAAACCACATTCTCATTGAATTTGCTTCAGGGAGAGAATGACATACATACTAAATGGGACATCTCAAACTGCAGCAGAACAGGGGGAAGGGAGATGAGAGGAGGGACAAAGGATGGGAGGGCAGCCCTGCGGGGAGGGGGGGCTGGAAGCACCCACCACAGAAGAGGGACAGGATCAAGCAGGGAATGGACCAGGTGTGGGGTGGGATGGGGGGGAGGGAACCATAAGCAGCCCTGTACAATATATCTACTATGATAATGTTTTGCATAGCTATACATGTACAACATATACTGAATTACTTATCTTCCCAGAGGGAATGGGTGACAAGGGATGAAGGGAATGGATGTGAAATTCAAGGTCTTAAAATTAAATGTTGCGGGGTGGCTAGGTGGCGCAGTGAATAGAGTGCCGGCCCTGGAATCAGAAGGACCTGAGTTCCGAGCCGGCCTCTGACAATCCATACAAACAAAAACCTAGCCTTGTAACGTTGGGCAAGTTACTTAACCCCAATTGCCCTAAAGGGGCGGCTAGGTGGCGCAGTGAGTAACAGCACTGGCCTCGGAGTTTGGATGACCGGAGATCAGATCCAGCCTCAGAAAATGAGCACCCACGCATAAATAATGACTAGCCGTGTAACCTTGAGCAAGTTACTTAACCCCAATTGCTTTAAAAAAAAAATAAATGTTGCAAATACATATATATATATATATATATATATATATATATATATAAACAACAACAAAAAAGAAATACAGAATTACCTGTGAAATCAGAAGATCTGAAAACTTCTGCCTCTTATAATATTCATGTTCTATTAAGAAATCTGGTTTTAGGCGCGGAGCCAAGATGGCGGAAAGGAAGCAGTAACCTCGCTGAGCTCCTCTGTCACTAAGTCCAAAAGGGTGAATCTGAGCAGATTCCGGAGTGACAGAGCCCACTGGAAGACAGAGTGTGGCAGAATCCAGCACAGGAGGTTGCCCAGAGTGCCCGCACAGGTCGAGCGCAGAGCATGTGGGGTCTGCACAGCTCAGACCTAAGAGCAGGCAAGCAGACTACACCAGAGAGAGAAAAAGCCCCAGCCTGCAGACTTACCAAGGACGAATCGCAGTCATCTCGCAGAGGGAACGGATCATTGGAGCCAGGTAGGAGAGTCTGGCCCCCAGTGGAGAGAGTGGCTTCTCAGGCTGCATTCAGCCCCCAGCCTGGAAATTTAGAAACTGCCTGCCTGTATGATACAGGGGCTGGAATGGCAAAGTAAATTCTAGCTGCTCCGATCCTCCCATCCCTCCTTCATGAAGCAGAAAACCCAAAGATAAGTCTCCCACCCAGATTGAAATCCCAAGTTAATGGAAATAGCCTCAGGCTTGAGAATCTCCAAGAAAGGGTGTAACTGAGACAGCCAGGAATCTGAAGAGAAGAGAGGGAGGGGACCCAACTAGCCCCACCTCACCTCACCAACAAAAGCCTACTTATAGCCCAGGGGTATAGAGGCAGAAATCTGAAGTGGTCAGACTCAACCCCACCTACACATCTACATTCCTCACTGACTTCCCTGACTTAGCCATAAACTAGCCACCCAGAGGTATTCAAAGTCAAGGATCAGGCCCCAAACTCATAGCCTGAGACACTAAGAAACAGGAAGTCACAATGGGAAGGAAGGAAGCTGAAAAGGAGAAGGGGAAGGCAAGAAAGTCTATTCGAGCATACTATGCAGGGCAAGAACAACAAAACACACAGGACAATATAGACTCTCTGCCCACACCAGAGACCACAGAAGGAAACATGATCTGGTATCAAGCCCAAATAGCATTCCTGGAGGAGCTTAAGAAAAATTTTAAAGACCAAATCAGGGAGGCAATGACCAACTTGGAAAAAGAAAATACCTCCCTAAAAAAGGAACTTCAAAAACTTATTGAAGACCATAATTCACTAAAAATTAGATACAACCAAACTGAAACTCAGAACTCTATGATGCAGCAGGAGTCAATCAAAAAAAACAAGATGATCGAAAAATTGCAAGAAAATGTAAAATATCTCACTGGAAAAATAACTGACCTAGAGAACAGATCCAGGAGAGACAACCTAAGAATTATTGGTCTACCAGAAAGCCATGATGAGAAAAGCAGTCTAGACAACATCCTCCAAGAGATTGTCAAAGAAAACTGTCCTGAGGTCCTGGAATCAGAAGATAAACTAGCTATTGATAGAATTCACCGGACTCCTCCTGAAAGAGATCCCAAACTGAAAACTCCAAGAAATATAGTAGCCAAATTCCAGAATTATAAGATTAAAGAAAAAATTCTACAAGCAGCCAAAAAGAAACAATTCAAATATCGAGGAACTACAGTTAGGATCACACAGGACCTAGTAGCTTCTACATTAAAAGAGCGGAGGGACTGGAATTTGATATTTCATAGGGCAAGAGAGCTAGGACTACAACCAAGGATTAACTACCCAGCAAAACTGAGCATAATCTTTCAGGCAAGGAGATGGACGTTTAATGAAGTAAGGGACTTCCAGACTTTCCTAATGAAAAAGCCAGAGCTCAATGGAAAATTTGATCTCCAATTACAAGACTCCAGAAGAACATAAAAAGGTAAACAAGGGTAACATAGACTCACACATGCAGAAGTGCACATACCCACACCCACAAACACAAGCTCATTACTTGGGATGCAACAAGAGCAAAATGTTCACATCCCTATATGTGGAGCTGATAACTGTCAATATTTGAAATCTCTATGATTATCATGACCTGCAAAAGGGTTATACTTAGAGGGTGTGGGTATGAATGCACTAACATGGAGTCTAAAAAAAAAAAAGACTATTAAGGGGATCAATGGTACTGTAATGGGAAAAAGGAAAGGATGAGCTAGGAAAAGGTAAAATATGCCATCTGAAGAGGCATCAAAACACACTATAGAAGAAGGGAAAGTAAGAGGGAGAGGAACATCATTTAAACACTATTCTCACTGGTTCTGGTTCAAAGAAGGATCAAATTAATCAGTGAAGTTTAAGAATCTAACGTGAATAGACACATAAATTCATTAAATAGAGGAATTGGAGGGAGGGAGAGGAGCATTGTTTGAAATTTACTCTCATTGGTTTGGAATCAAACGGGGAGTAATTTACTCTGATAAGTATAAAAATTTGTTGTGTCCTATAGATAGTGGGAGGGTAAGGGGGGGGTGAAAAGGAGGAGACTAAAGGGAGGGATTATAAGGGAGGGAAATAGTAGTAAGGGGAGAGGGTAGGTTAAGAAGGGGGGTCACTGGGTGGGAACACTGAGGGAGGGGGTGGTCAAAAGGGAAAACTTCAAGGAGGGGAAGGGAGAAGGAAGAAACAAAAACATAAACAGGGGAGGGAATAGGATGGAAGGGAAGAGACAGATAGTCATCATTACTGTGAATGTGAATGGGATGAACTCTCCCATAAAACAGAGGCGGATAGCAGAATGGATTAAAAACCATAATCCTACAATATGCTGTCTTCAAGAAACACATTTGAAACAAAGGGATACCCACAGGGTAAAGGTAAAAGGTTGGAGTAAAATTTATTATGCCTCAGCTAAAGTAAAAAAAGCAGGGGTAGCAATACTTATCTCAGATAAAGCAAAAGCAAAAATAGATCTAATTAAAAGAGATAAGGAAGGAAACTATATCCTACTAAAAGGCACCATCGAGAATGAAGCAATATCACTACTTAATATATATGCACCAAGTGGTATAGCATCCAAATTCCTAGAGGAGAAGTTAAAGGAATTAGAGGAAGAAATAGATAGCAAAACTATACTAGTGGGGGACCTTAATCTCCCCCTCTCTGAACTCGATAAATCTAACCTCAAAATAAACAAGAAAGAAGTTAAGGAGGTGAATAGAATCTTAGAGAGACTAGATATGATGGATCTCTGGAGAAAACTGAATGGGGATAAAAAGGAATTTACTTTCTTCTCAGCAGTGCATGGTACATACTCAAAAATAGACCATGTACTAGGGCATAAAAACCTCACAATCCAGTGCAGAAAGGCAGAAATAGTAAGCGCATCATTCTCAGATCATGATGCAATAAAAATTATATGCAATAAAGGGCCATGGAAAGATAGACTAAAAACTAATTGGAAACTAAACAATTTAATCCTAAAAAATTGGTGGGTCAAAGAAGAAATTATAGAAACAATCAATAATTTCATTCAAGAGAATGATAATAATGAAACAACATACCAAAATTTGTGGGATGCACTAAAGGCAGTTCTCAGGGGAAGTTTTATATCCCTGAGTGCATATTTAATTAAAGCAGAGAGAAGGGAGGTCAGTGAATTGGACATGCAATTAAAAAAGCTAGAAAAAGAACAAATTGAAAATCCCCAACTTAGTACTAAATTAGAAATACTGAAAACCAAAGGTGAGATTAATAAAATTGAAATTAAGAAAACCATTGAATTAATAAATAAAACCAAGAGCTGGTTTTATGAAAAAATCAACAAAATTGATAGACCCTTAGTCAATATGATAAAAAAAAAGAAAGAAGAAAACCAAATTATGAGTATCAAAAATAAAAAGGGTGAATCTACCTCCAATGAAGAGGAAATAAAAAAAATAATGAGGAATTATTTTTCCCAATTGTATGCACATAAATATGACAATCTTAGTGAAATGGATGAATATTTACAAAATCACAAATTGCCCAGATTAACTGAAGAGGAAGTGATTTACCTAAATAACCCCATCTCAGAAAAAGAAATCAAACAAGCCATCAATGAACTCCCTAGGAAAAAATCTCCAGGGCCAGATGGGTTCACTAGTGAATTCTATCAAACATTTAAAGAACAATTGATTCCAATACTCTACAAACTATTTGGGAAAATTAGTGAAGAAGGAGTCCTACCAAACTCTTTCTATGACACAAATATGGTACTGATTCCTAAATCAGGAAGAGATAAAACAGAGAAAGAAAATTATAGACCAATCTCCCTCATGAATTTAGATGCAAAAATTCTAAATAAAATATTAGCCAAAAGACTCCAACAACTTATCACAAAAATAATACACCCTGATCAGGTAGGATTCATTCCAGGAATGCAAGGATGGTTTAATATTAGGAAAACCATCAATATAATTGAGCATATCAACAACAAAACTAGCAAAAACCACATGATCATCTCAATAGATGCAGAAAAGGCTTTTGACAAAGTACAACATCCATTCCTATTAAAAACACTAGAAAGTATAGGAATAAATGGAGCCTTCCTTAAAATAGTTGCTAGCATCTATCTAAAACCATCAGCAAGTATTATATGCAATGGGGATAAACTAGAAGCCTTTCCAATAAGATCAGGAGTGAAACAAGGGTGTCCACTATCACCCCTCTTATTCAATCTGGTACTTGAAACGTTAGCAGTAGCAATTAGAGAAGAAAAAGAAATCAAAGGAATCAAATTAGGCAAAGAAGTGACCAAGCTGTCACTCTTTGCAGATGATATGATGATATACTTAGAGAATCCTAGAGAATCAAGTAAAAAATTACTTGAGACAATAAATAAATTTGGCAAAGTTGCAGGATATAAAATAAACCCACATAAATCCTCAGCATTCCTGTACATCTCTAATAAAACTCAACAGCAAGAGATAGAAAGAGAAATCCCATTTAAAGTCACTGTAGACATTATAAAATATTTGGGAATCTACTTGCCAAAACAAACCCAGAATCTATATGATCACAACTACAAAACACTTCTCACACAAATAAAATCAGATCTAAATAGTTGGAAAAATATCAATTGCTCGTGGCTGGGTCGAGCTAATATAATAAAAATGACAATTTTACCCAAACTAAACTATATATTTAGTGCCATACCAATCAATTTACCAAAAAACTACTTTGTAGAGTTAGACAAAATAATAACAAAATTTATTTGGAAAAACAAACGGTCTAGAATATCAAGGGAATTAATGAAAAGAAATGCTAGGGAAGGTGGACTAGCTATGCCAGATCTTCATCTGTATTATACAGCAGCAGTCATCAAAACTGCTTGGTACTGGCAGAGGTGTAGAGTAGTGGATCAATGGAATAGATTAGGTGCAGGAGACCCAGCAGTTAATGAATATAGCAATCTATTGTTCGATAAACCCAAAGACCCCAGTTTTTGGGATAAGAATGCACTATTTGACAAAAACTGCTGGGAAAACTGGAATACAGTATGGCAGAAACTGGGCATAGATCACTATCTAACACCATATACCAAAATCAAGTCTAAATGGGTGCATGATCTAGGTGTAAAGGATGATACTGTAAGCAATTTGGGAAAGCAAGGAATAGTTTACCTGACAGATCTGTGGAGAGGGGAAGATTTTAGGACCAAACAAGAATTAGAGAGCATTATAAAATGCAAAATGGATAATTTTGATTACATTAAATTGAAAAGCTTCTGCACAAACAAAGCCAATGTAACCAAGATCAAGAGGGAGGTGGGAAATTGGGAAAGAATTTTTACAACCTGTGTCTCTGATAAAGGACTCATTTCTAAAATTTATAGAGAATTGAGCCAAATCTATATGAATACAAGTCATTCCCCAATTGAGAAATGGTCAAAGGATATGAATAGGAAGTTTTCAGAGAAAGAAATTAAAGATATCTATAAGCATATGAAGAAATGCTCTAAATCACTATTAATTAGAGAAATGCAAATCAAAACAACTCTGAGATACCACATCTCTCCAGTCAGATTGGCTAAGATGACAAAACAAGAAAGTGACAAATGCTGGAGAGGATGTGGGCAAATTGGAACGCTAATACATTGCTGGTGGAGTTGTGAACTTATCCAACCATTCTGGAGAGCAATCTGGAATTATGCCCAAGGGATTATAAATAATTTCATACCCTTTGACCCAGCCATACCACTCCTAGGGTTATATCCCAAAGAGATCATAGTAGTGGGAGGAAGAACCATATGTACAAAAATATTTTTAGCAGCCCTTTTTGTGGTTGCAAAGAATTGGAAACTAAAGGAGTGCCCATCAATTGGGGAATGGCTAAACAAGTTGTGGTATATGAATGTAATGGAATTTTATTGTGCTATAAGAAACGAGGAGGTGACGGATTTCATAATTACCTGGAGAGACTTATACAAACTGATGCTGAGCGAGAAGAGTAGAATCAGAAGAAATTTGTATACAATCACAGACATACCATATCTGTGACGACCAACTATGACAGACTGGACTCTTTTCAGCAATGCAGTGATATAAGTTAATCCCGAATGACTCAAGAAAGTGAGAAATGTGCCATCCAGAGATATAACTAGAAAGAACTGAGCCTGAATCCTGATGGAAGCAAACTAAATGATCTTGTTCTTCTCATTGTTTGGTTGTACTTCTTCCTTACCATCTTTCATCCCACCTAGTACAATATGCCTTTGTAATTGGAATAATGTTTAATATGAATGCATTTGCAGACCCTATACTGTACTATATGATGTCATGAGGGGAGGGGGGAGGGAAGTAAAGGAAATTTGAAAATCAAGGAACTATGGAATTGAATCTTGTCAACTGAAACTAAACTAATAAATTAATTAAAAAAAAAAAAAGAAATCTGGTTTTAGAGCCAAGCTGTCATTTTGGGACTGCACTAAGATTTTAATCTAGATGCTGCATTTGTACCCAAGCATCTTCCAGGTTTTGGTGAACACTGGACCCAGGGCTTCTCTAGTGTCTTCGTAGTGTACAATGGAAAGAGCCAAAGGTTCCTTCTCTGAGCCCCAAAAGACATAAGAAAGGAGTGTAGGGGTGGCTAGGTGGCGCTGTGAACAGAGCACCAGTCCTGGAGTCAGGAGGACCTGAGTTCAATCTGGCCTCAGACATTTAACACAAAAACTAGCCGAGTGTGGGGCGGCTAGGTGGCGCAGTGAGTAAGAGCGCTGGCCTCGGAGTTGGGATGACCCGAGATCAAATCCGGCCTCAGAAAATGTGCACCCACACATAAATAATGACTAGCCATGTAATCTTGAGCAAGTTACTTAACCCCAATTGCTTATAAAAACAAACAAACAAAAAAAAAAAACTAGCCAAGTGACCTTGGTCAAGTAACCCAACCCCAACTGCCCTCCAAAAAGCAAAAAGAAAAAAAAAAGAAAGAAGTCGTGTGTGTGTAGGATGGAGAATGAAGGGAGAGGATGTTGGTTGGTTCTGATTTCTTTTGGAAGATTCTGGAATTCATATGGCTCCAAAGGTTGTATGAGTCAGACCAAGGTCCAAGAGTAGGAACAAGGAATAAGAGGTCAGTACCTTATAATATACATGTGGCACCTACAGCCTTGAAGACCACCTAACCCTTCAGTTAATTAAACTTGAATAAATTAGAATAATTTAATACATCCTTTGGGAGAGGGGGAAGAGAAGGAACAGGCAGAAAATCTCATTTTAACAAATAATTTTGTTGTTTTAAAATCTTGTGTAGGAATCAGATTCTCTAGGCCAAGCTTTTCTGTCTGTGCTCCAACTTCACCTGTCAGGCAATGAAAACAGAGGCCAGTCTTTGGATTCCATCAATCCACCTGTCATTTCAGTGCTTCCTTTTAGGTAGCCACCTGAGCAGGGTTTTAAGGATAAAACACAGTGTGGCTATGAGATTCTCCGGATCATTCTTTAGGTTTTCAAATATTGCTTCACAGTGGTAACTATTTTTAATGGATATCGCTATTAAATTTCTTTGCTTTCTCGAACTGATACTTAGTGCCTTCCAAGAATCAAGATCACCATTAGGAAACAGGATTCTTCTGTCAGTCTTGCATGAGGGCATTCTTGATGAAAATACTACAGCTGAATAGAAAATTTGACTTTCAAATACAAGAATCAAGAGAAGCTTGGAAAGGTAAACAGGAAAGAGAAATCGTAAGGCCTTATTAGATTGAACAGTTTACATTCCAAAATAGAAAGATAATGTTTGTAACTTGTGAGACCTTTCTCAGTATTAGGGTAGCTGAAAGGGAAAAAAATATGTATCTATATCTCTCTCTCTCTCTATCTCTCTACCTCTGTCTCTATTTCTATCTCTATCTCTATCTATATATATCTGTGTGTATTTATGTGTGTAGGTGTGTATATGTATATGTACATATATGTGTGTATACACAATACATATACATACACACATATTGACAGAGGGCACAGGGTGAATTGAAAATGAAGGACCTGAGTTCGGATACGGCCTCAGACACTTAATGCACACACAAACAAAAAAACCTAGCTGTGTGACCTTGGGCAAGTTACTTAACCCCAATTGCCCTGCAAAAAAAAAAAGAAGAAGAAGAAAGAAAGAAAATGAAGGAGTGATGTTTCAAAAATAAAAGTAAAGGGTGAGATAGAGATGTACTAGGAGATGGAGAAAGGGGGAGATAGAATTGAGTAAATTATCTCACATAAAAAAGGCAAGAAAAAGCTTTTACAATGGAGGGGACTAGGAGGGAAGTGAGAGAGAATGAGTGGGCTTTATTCTCATCAAATTTGGCTTAAGGAGGGATTAACATACCCATTTAATTGGGTATCTTATCCTATAGGAAAGTAGATAATAGGATAAAGGGGTGTGTGATAGAAGGGAGAACAGATTGGGGGAGGGTTAGCTAGAAGCAAACACTTTTGTGGTCAAAGGAGAAAATTTAATAAATGGGGGGGTGGGATAGGATGGAGGGAAATAGGGTTATTTCACAACATAACTGTTATGGAAATCTTTTGCATAGCTTCACACTATAATCTATATTGGATTGCTTACCTTCTCAATGAGGGTAGGTGGGCAAGGAAGAAGGGAGAGAATTTGGAACTCAAAGTTTTAAAAACAAATATTAAAAATTGTTTTACATTCAACTGGGAATTAAGATATGCAGGTAATGGGGTGTAGAAATCTCTCTTGCTATATAAGAAAGTAAGGGGGGAGGGAATAAAGGGTTGGGTAATAGAATGGAGAGCAGACTGGGGGAAAGGGTAATCAGAATGCATGCCATCTTGGGGTGGGGGGGAGGGAGAGATAGGGAAAAAATCTGGAACCCAAAATCTTATGGGAGTGAATATTGAAAACTAAAAATAGAAATAAATAAATAAATAAACAGTTTTTTTTTTAAACTGGGTAAAGCCATTGAGTTTTTTTTCCCCAAGAAGCTGAAAAACCTGCATTATTCATTATGCAAAAGCATTCATTAATAATTCATTAATAATTGTAAGGCTTTTTATACTATGATTTTTTTACACTGGGTTTACTAATCCTGAAGAATATCTCTAGCCTAAAGCAGCAAATTAAAACAAAATACAAAGGGCAGCTAAATGGCACAGTGAATAGAGTATTATACCTACAGTCCAGAAATCCTGAGTCCAAATTTGGCTTCAGATACTTACTAGTTGAGTGAGCAAGGGCATGCCTCAGTTTCCTCATCTGTAAAATGAGAATAATAATAGTATTTATTTCACAAATTTGCTGTGAGGATCAAATGGAATAATTGTTGTAAAGTACTTAGCACAGTGCCTGGCACATAGTAATTGCTATTTTTTTTGCTAAAGTTTTTCCATACCATCCCTCTATATAACATGTTCTTCATAGAAAATACTCCAACAGATAAAGCCATTTTTCAGGAGCTTCAACTGATCTGATGATTTATAGGTACTACTGTCAATCATGATCAGAATGCCTTGTGTTTCTAGTTGAGGGTCTATAAATGTGTAAGGATTGACTCTTAAAATATCCCAATGAGAACACATAGAAATAACCTTAGAAGGAAAATAGAGCACATAAGAAGTAATACCAAAACAATGGAAATATATATATATATATATATATATATATGAGGTATACATATATATAGTCATTTGCTTTATAAGTATTTCTTATCAGTGTTAGATAAAATAATGAGTTTATGTCTGTTAAATCATGATTGATATTCATTGAATTTTTTTGACAGAATTTATATGAATAACTACAAATTTAGAAACTATGATTACATTAGGGAAAGCCTTGTGTTTTGTCAAGTTGAGGAACTCTTGGTGTGTGAATTCTCTCTACCAGCACAAAATAAATAATTTCCATGAGTTTGAAAATAAATTTTAGCAGATCAACTGAGAAGTATGATTACTGTGACTTGCCCAGTGTCATAAAGTTAGCAATTGTCTAAGGAAGTATTTGTACTTGGATCCTCCTGAAGCCAATCCAAATACTTTATCCACTTCAAAATAACTATTGTATCAGGAAAAGTAAATGAAATTCCTTTGTACCCATTACGTTTACTTACATTTGAAAAAGCAAAGTAAAAGTGGTAAGAAGGTTGATACAATATTGTTACTATTGTCTTATTATGGTTATGCCATTTAGGTGTTTCATGAAAGAAGCATATTGTGAGACCTTAGCATTACTGATTATTTATTAGTTTTATGATTTTAATAATATTATTGGTACTGTATACATTTTGGAAATGGGAAGAATCTGATAGATTCTACAACTAATTATAGTACTTTGATATAATAATATATCTCTTGATATGATTCAAATCAATTTTGAATTTCCTTACATATGAAGCACCAACTTCATATTTTGTTATGAGAACTTATCCACCAAATAGTATTCATATCTGCATTTCTATCCAGCATCTGCTTTGAAATATACACAGCTTCAATTAAAAATAGGTCACATTTAATGATGTCCATATTTGTGAAAATATAGATATAGAAATGAGTTGGGTCAAGAGTTGAACAGGAGTAGAGAACTAGAATGGCTTTGGGAATTGAAGATGATCCTAAGTAACTCATGAAAGAAAAAAAATCATTTAATACCAACATTCTGGCAAGGCATGGCTTATAAGTCTATGAATTAGAATTAGAATGAGTATTAGAAACTAGGAAGTATTAGAAAAAGAATTAGAAATGAGTATCACTTAGTAAGCAATGGAGAGGCATATAGTAGGTATAAGCAGATTCTAATATGTAGCCATCAGGAAGGAGAAAAGGAGAGGAAGAAGAAGAAAGGAAGGAGGAGAAAAAGAAAAGGATTAAGAGAGGAAAGGGGGAAAGGGGAAGGGGAAGGAGCAAAGGGAAGGGGAAGAGAAAGAGGGAAAGGGGAAGAGAAAGAGGGGAAAGGGAAGAGAAAGAGAAGAAGAAGAAGAAGAAGAAGAAGAAGAAGAAGAAGAAGAAGAAGAAGAAGAAGAAGAAGAAGAAGAAGGAGAGGAAGAAGAAGGAGAGGAAGAAGAAGGAGGTGGAGGAGGAGGAGGAGGAGGAGAAGGAGGAGCATGAGAAGAAGGAGGAGGAGGAGAAAAAAGAGAAACAACAAGAAAAATAAGAGCAAGAAGTGAAAGAAAAATAAGAGTAGCAGGAGGAAGAAGCAGAAAAGGAAAACAAGAAGAAAAACATGATGAAGATGACGATGGTATAGAAATACCTTTGTCATCTCATGAAATATTATGACAATATTTCATTTGCACTTAATATGTATATCATTCTTAAAATGTGCTAAGTGTAATAGTGATAATATTTAAGAGATGAAATATTTACTAACAGATGTAGTCTATGAAGTCATTAATACTAAAAATTTGATGAATGTGATATTTATGAACACTTCAGTGTTTATAAGGCAAGATGCATTGAGTATAAAACTATCAAGAAGAAGGCTGTATTATGGGACTTAAATCCTACAACTAAATTTCAATGAAAAGAACAATTTTAAAGCAATTAACATCTATGCAGGACTAATCTCATTATATGCTTGTGGGACTTTAAATGAGACAATCAGAAATTTGGAAAGTATACTAATGAAAACTGAGCAATACTAATTAAACATAGAACTAAGACAGCTACAAGTATATTAATATAATATTTCCTTGATTAAAAATAATTTGATTAAAGATGTTCTCAGATTTTCATGCTACTAGAAACTGACTTAAAATTATCCTGAAATATCTTTGAAACACAAAGGAACTTTATTGAGTAGAAAGATAGTTAATGGATTTTTTGAATGCATTCTTTACCTCTCAATCTCACCTATGGAATAACCAACATCCAAGAGTAGAATCAGAAATACTTCTTTTGATTAAAATCCCTTGAACTGAGCCATCAATGTAAAAACAGAAGAACTAAACTAAATCATGTAGATCTGTTTATAGAAATGAAAGGGCTGCTGTACCAAGGATGCTTTCAGTGAGCCTACAGAGAGTGAATTGTCTATACAATATTTTGATTCAGATAAAAAGCAGAATTTTTGTCTACCTGTGTAATATTTTGTACAATGTTAAATATAACAGTAATAACAGATCAAGTTGTAGCAAGCCATTTCTATTTGAATTTAATTGAAAAATATGAAAGAAACAACAATCACCATGACAATAACAGCCACAGTAATGATGACTACATTGATGATGATGGTGTAAGTCAAAGAAAAATAGACACTGATGTGTTTGAGCCTGAATCAAGACATCAAATGCAATCATTTGAATGAAAGTGATATATACCTACATATTAACTTTCTTTGGGCTATGCATCCTGAGCTTAATAGTATCAAGTTATCACATATTGTAGTGGTTGGGCATATCAAGAAATTTGTTGTTCATCCTTTGTTCTTTAAGAGGACCAATGACATCAGGAGGATGATGTCTTGCCTTCAAGTGAACTGGATTTAAGTGATGCAGAGTTGTGTAAAATCACCAGTCTCACTCTCTTCTCCAGTCTTCAGAGTCAAATGGCAAGTCATAGGTCAGGATTACTGGCTATGTCCACCATCAAGGAATTTATTGGCATGATGAAATGGAAACTCAAGGGGAAGATTATTCTTAGAGAACTTAACACCTTTATAATAACCATCTTTATGAGAACTTTTGAATAGTAAAATAGAGGACCATAAATATAGGAAGTACCCAATAAAAATATGTACAATACTAAGAAAACATGGGCGCTAACATAAAAAGAAGTGATAGAAAAATGAATAATTTTCTCATGAAAAAGGAAGAAAATATTCTCAGACCACATAAGAAAAAAAGACAAAAATTTTTCAAAAATATTTTCTGAAAAAATAGACACTTCATAAAACAATATTAAAGGCTGATAGTAGATAAATATATACATAGATATGAATATGAGTTGGACCTATTAAATTAACTGATACTGGTTTACTAACAGATGTAGCCTATGACGCCATTAATATTCAAGAATGGAAGAGACCAATGCTCCACATACATGATGCAACAATACAAACTCAACCAATTTATGTATACAACAGAAAATGTAAAACATGTGGCTGAGTCAAGCAGCTTTTTTTTAAATGAAAGTATTCATGATAGTGACACAGGTTCATGTCATTGTTACCAGAAAGTAAAGAAATTCTATTCTTAAGGAACCTTGATTTGTTAATTGATGTGGACTGTGAGAAATGTGTGAAAACTGTCGACTGTATCACTATAGGTTACAAGAAATTAGTCACTAATTTCTTCTAAGACACCTAGAAAGATGTGAACTAGTAACAAGAATTACAAAACAGAAGCTAACTACTCCTCTTAAATCAATAGATGATGAATCTATATACCACAATTATAAACTTCAAAACATTTTCAAGAATACAATAGACAATACATAAAGGAAATGGAGGATTATTGCAGTTAGAAGTATCACTCATAATTATTGTATACACAATTTTTGTGCACATATTTGAGAATATTTTAGGAGATACTACCATGCCAAACACTTATGATTTCCAAACTAGATGAATAGAAATACTTCCAAACTCAGTAGAGTTTGAGGAAGAGAGAAAACTGAAAATTAGAATAAAAAAGTATATATTCCTTTCATCTTATCTACCTGGCATTCTTCTAAAGTTGCTTTCAATGAGTATATAGAAGATAAGCTTCTTTGAGAATATTTTTATTCAGTTACAAAAATAAATTGTTTTACTAGCCTACTAAATAGTTTGCTGAACATTAAATACACACACACACACACACACACATACACACAGACATGCATGTGCAAATAGCAGGGCAATGACTTGTTCTAGTACCCTTTTCTTTGAGCTCCATTGTACATGAATATGAGAAAAAACAGAAATAGAAAAAAAAACACATTCAAATATGACCATATTCTTTGCAAAGCACTTCCCTCACAACAGAGGTGTTATGGTACAGCAGTTGGAATGAGGGACCTAGAGTATGGAAGGTCTGAGATTAAATCAGAACCTTGACACTAGCTTTGCTACTATTGATAAATCAGTGAAGCACCTTGGTGGTACAGTGGATAGAGAGTTTGACTTGGAGTTACAAAGACTTGACAAATCTCTCATCCTTGATTTTTTAAAGAGGGATAATCATAATGTCTACTTCAAAAAAGAGTCGTTATAAGGATCAAATTAGATAAAATATTTAAAACATTTTACAACCTTTAAATGTTATATAAATGTGACATGTTTTTGCTTTTGTTGTTGATACCTAAGACATAATCAAATCCCCAAAACTCGTTTTTAAAAAAGTTAGGCTCCCATATCAAAAGTTTCACAGATTTTGGGGCATAGTCTGCATAGAAACTTTTATAAATAATATTATTCACATTTTAAATAAGATGAAATGAGATTCATAAATGTTCTGCTTTTTCCATGGATACTCTATCACTATGTGTTGGAGTCTGAGCTCCTGCCTTGTGCTGCTTCTAATCACGATACTCTGAGAATGGTACAATGTTAGATTTGAAAGGAATGTCAGAGACCATTTTGCCAAGCCATCTCATTTTAAGCACAAGGAAAACAAGGTCCAGGGAGGTACAAGTAATACCTCAAACTTAGTCCTGGCAGCACTAAGAATAGGACAAGTATAATCTTACTCCAGTTTTAATGCCATTTCTATTCTTCTAAGATATCTCTCTCTATTGTTAATTCTTGGCAGAATATATGCCCAAAATAACATAATTCCCTTTTACTATAGAGGACAACATGTAGATATCATAAGAGAAACTAGAAAGCAAGAAAACTATTTCAGTCTTCTCTATTCTTCTGTAACTATGGTCTTCCTCAGGCAAAAGAAACTAACAAATTATCTTCTGCGGAGGATAAGTTGATGATACATATTTGCTCTATAGGCCAAGGGCAAAGTGTTTCAGGGGAAGGTCTATAGATCAAAAATTTCTTAATCATTTATGGGCTGATACGAGTGTGATCTTCTAGTCTCTAAGGGACTAAGACAATTTCTTGGATTTTTCACGATTGTACTCTTATGTACTACTATTCATACATAAATTATTTTAGGATGAAATTTTAAAATATACTACCATATATACACATACATACAATACAATGTTACATATACATACATGTATACATATATGGATATGTGTATGCATATGTATATATGCTGTATTTTTTTAAACGGAAGAGATTTTAAGTATGTATATTTATTAGACAGATATGAATTTAAATTATTGAAGGTCTGAGGATTAAAACCCAAAAGGAGAACATCTTGAATAGAAGTTCACTGATACTTATCTACTTGAGCCTTTGCAGAGCTGATAGATTATGATAAGAAACACATGCACCTTCCCCAACTTCAACCTTCCAGGGACAGGGAAAGAGCAGGAAATACTTTATAAGAGGCATGCTACAGAAAATCTGGGCCACATCTGGGAACAGAAACAAGGACAAGGTCTTTCAACGCTTTTGCCTTGTTGCAGGTCATAGAAGCTGCTTGCCTGGTTTACCAGAGCAGCCTGTAACCTGGGATGTAGCCATTTTGAAGGAAACCAGAGAGAGCCAGTATGAATCTGCAGCAATGAGATAAATATCAGACAGAGGGCAGCCAATAAGAGAGGTGGTCATATTCTGGTTGCTAAACTTTCTATGAGGGCTGACCCAAACCAGTGACTGAAACCAGCCTCCTCTCCTCCTTTCCCAAGAAACTCCCTATCCTAAAATTTTTCTTTGTTTCTTTAAAGTCTATTTGCATTTCTGTCTACTGACTCTCTAAACCTCAGTATTAAAGTATAACTGCAGTTATCAAGCATATTAAGACTATTTATGTAGCAATTGTGCAAATACATCTGGGAGGGAGGCTGTGGTCACTTTTACATACAGAAGGAGAGAGGCTCTTCAAATCTCTAGCACCTCAAGCTGAGTGTTCTAGTTAATAAGGACAAATAGTGACAAGATATAGACAGAGATATCCCTCTACACATACATTATATATAGATAAGTATATCTATACATGTGCATATGTAAATGTATGAGTTTGTGTATAAAAGCATATGCACATAGGTATATATGTGGCCATGTGTATATATGTAATGATACATGTTAATGTATAATATTTATATTATATAATATACCTTTGATACTTATTGATTGCATGCATCTATTATTTTATCATCATCATCATCATCATCATCATCATTATCATTATCTTCCTCTTCATCCTTATGGAACAAGAGAAGCTTGACCTGGACACAAAATGAGCCAAGTACTTTAGTTAAGGGTGGATCTGGGATTGCAGGTGCACTGCAGATATTTTTTACCTTTCACCTTGTCCTATTCTGTAGCATTTTTAAAATAGGGAAACCCATACTTTCCACCAAGGGGTTTTGTTCAAGGAGAGATGGATGATGGATGGGTTGGCATCCTTGGGGGGAGGGGAGGTTGGAAGTACCCACTATAGAAGAGGGACAGGATCATGTAGGGAATGGACCAGGTGGGGGGTGGGATGAGTGGGAGGGAATTATAAGCAGCCTTGTACAATATATCTACTATGATAATGTTTTGCATAGCTAGACATGTACAACATATACTGAATTACTTATCTCCCCAGAGGGAATGGGTGACAAGGGAGGAAGGAAATGGATCTGAAATTCGAGGTCTTAACATTAAATGTTTCAAATATATATAAATACTATTATTAATACTCTTTTGTTTGTAATAGGGAGATAAGATGTGCAGGCATTGGGACACAAAGATTCGCCTTCCTCTAATAGAAAAGTAGAAGGGGGTATGGGAGAAGGTATGGGAGAGAGCATATTGGAGGAAGCAATATCTTGTGGGACTGCTATTCTGGGAGGTTGGTTCGGGGAATAACAGGGGGAAAATGATTGTAACTCAAAGTCTGGCGGAAATGAATGATGTAAAACAGAAGTTAATAAAGCATTTGTTTAAAATAATAATAATAATAAAAAGTATGCGAAAATAAGTAACAAAATAGTTTGACTAATATCCTCTTAATATAGTCTGATAAAGTTAATAATAATTTATTATGTGCCCATTATGTCCCAGGCACTTCCCTAAGTGTTGTCTTTTTCCTTCAACATCACATTGGGTGAAATGCAGAGAATTAAATAATGTTCTCATGACTTAGGTGTTTTATCTGAGCACTTATTTTCTTCTATTTCCTGAATCACAGCTTTAGATGCATGTGACTGGGATGTTACAATCAACTGCCTACTACTCCCAGTCCCTATTCTGTTTCTAATTTAATAATTATTTGTTGCTTTATCTGCTCATGTGAAGGAATAAAAAGGTGCTTCTGGGAACTTTGGTTATTTTTTATTTTTCTTAAAGCAATTGGGATTAAGTAACTTGCTCAAGGTTACACAGCCAGTCATTATTTGTGTGTGGGTGCTCATTTTCTTAGGCCGGATCCAATCTCGGGTCATCCCAATTCTGAGGCCAGTGTTTTTACTCACTGTGTCAGCTAGCTGCCCTGAATCTTGGTTATTTTTAAAAGTAATTTTTATATTAACACTGATTTTTTGCCTAGTTGTCTTGTAGATTCAATGACATGACCTGTGGTTCCAAGAAAGACTGTAGATTAAGAATCTATTTTAAGAAAGGTTAAGCAGAGAACATTCTGGGAAGATGGTGGAGTGAATCAAAAAATTCCAAGCTCTCAAGATGTTCCCCCACAAAAGAGATACAATAGGATCTTAGAGCAAACAAAGTGCAGGTAAAAATAAATAAGAACAGGAGCCCAAAAGGAGTCTTCCTGGGACAATCTGAGAAAATCAGAAGAAGAATCTCAGGATGAGGTTTGGTCCCTGTGAAGAGTAAACATTTTCAGTCTAGGACAGCCATTAACAATAGGTCTTACAATACTTTATATCAAAGAACCAAAGAACTGGGGCTCTGGCTGAAAATAGCATGTTTAACAAAGTTAAATATAATCCTGAAAGAAAAAACAAGGACATTCAAACAACTGTCAGACTTTCAAGACTTTGTTAAAAAAACAACAACTGTATTTAATAGTAGATTTTACATATAACAGCCAAGAGAAACATAAATTATACACTGAAGACTGATTACAAGGAATTTAGTAAGGACAGGCCATTTACTTTTATGTAAGATTGTCATTAGTTTTTGGGTAGTTCATAAGAAAGATTGGGGTAGACCTGAATATTATGTGAATTTCAAAAGGAAAAAAGATATGGGAACAGATAAAAAGGGTAACTATTTTATGCAAATGAGATGCAAGATGAAGAATCAATACAGAAGAATTAGATGGAGGATGAGGGCTGGGAATTCTGGTAACCTATTTTCATCAGGAATGGGTACAAGAGTGAAATACATATATATATATGTACATATATATGTATGTTTATATATATATTTATACATATACATATATGTTTATATATGTATGTATACATATATATCAAGAAGAGTATTAAAATCTTCTAAATTTAAAAAGAATAAAATAGTAAGGGGATAAAGAAGGGGAAGAGAATAAGGGAGGAATCTCTAGAGGGAAGAATGAGGAAATTGGTTAAAGAGGGGTATAGAAAGGTGCTTAGATCAATGGGAATGGGAAGATAGGGGATGAATCCATGGAGGGGGATGGGCTAAGTAAAAGAAGAACATGATAGCTGGTAGAAGTAAAGTAGAGGAGTCAGGAGGTATGGGAAATGATATATGCACAAATATAAAAACAAAGATCAGGAGTATAATTTGTTAGGGAAAGTATATGTCTATATATGTATATATGTGTGTATGTACATATCTATATTTATATAGTAATATATCCACACTTAATTGTAGCCATGGCCAGGGGGGGTGTGGGATGGCAAAAAAAGAACAAATTAAAAAGTGCATGGCAAAGAACAAAAGAAAACTTACAAGGAAGCAAAGGAAGGACAGTTCCAAAAACAATGTGTAATATTTATCGTAAAGGCTTCTGTGAAATGAAAATTTATTGTGACATATTTTAAATGCTCTCTTATATCCTGCTATGCACGTGACTTTATTTTTTACTTTGTATTTAAGTTCCAATATCAAAGCTTATAATATGTTTTACTTTTCTCTATTCTGTATTTGTGTTTTGGTGTTAGAATCTGAGGTAATTTTTTTTTAAAGGCTATGCATAAGTTATATGAACTTTTTGATCCTCGGTTCAAAGGCATTACAAAATAAAACTCTCATTGTCTCTCTGTCTGCATCTCTGTCTCTCTTTCTCAGTGTCTGTCTCTGTGTCTGTCTGCCTGCCTGTCTGCCTGCCTGTCTATCTGTCTGTCTCTCTCTCTTTCTCTCTCTCTTTTTCCCCTATTTGAAAATGCTTCTAGTTAAGAAAAAGTACCTATGAATGGTTCTTTAATTATTGAAAACTATTATTAATGGTCGCTTGAGGGAACATCTAGGGAAGACTTTAAATAACATAATACTTTCAAGAATTACAAAAAAATACAGTTTGGGTTGTTAAGGGATTTTTTTGTTTCTAGTGCAAAGAAGGCACCTCAGGGAAAGAAGACTACTTTGTTAATATTTAAAAATGCTGTTTGGGTTATCACAGAATTTGGTGTATGTTCTCATTCTGTCATAAAAGAGATACAAGACAAAAATCTATAGAAGAAGAGTGGAAGGAGGAAGAAACTAGGCTTCTTTTGCTCCTTATTTTTCCAGGAGAAAATCTTCAACATGATATTGTCCCCTAAGAAAAGTCTTTTTTAGGGAATGTAAGGGGGAAAATTGTTTCATAAAATGTAGAAAAGTACAACATATTTAAGAATTTCAATTTGACTAAAATTACAAGGTATATAAAATTGATTAGCACAACCATACTTGTTATTGTTCCAGAGATCAGTTGCACAAATATTGTATAAGCCTCATCTTTCATACTGAGCAACAGAACTTTTCTATCTATCTCTGTGGTGAGAAGTAAATGTTGATATTTTACATGTGAGCCTAGGAAAGTCATAAAGCATGTACAATTTCGAATTGGAGGCTTAGTGAGCTTCCTTCCAGACATGCATGATGATATAGTCCTTTTCCTTCCTAATTCAGATCCTGAGCAGGTATTCTCTGATTATCTCCTGTTAGCTACTTAACTTCTTAGTGATAAAATGTCTTTTAAAAGGCATCTGATTCAGTACTTAGTATTTATAAAAGACTTCAATTGAAAAAAAATCTCTTTCTTCTCTAACAAAGTGAAATGCAGGATCTACTAACTTCCCCAAGGTTGTAAAGAAACCTGTGGTTATGACATGTAGAAGTTATGGGGAAAATTGTGTCATGGCAACAACCAAACTTGAATCTACACTTCCTGGGGACCATGGTGGTTTATATATATTAGACATTTGATTTTAAAACTTGGAATTCCAGATTCATTCATTCCCTTCCTCCCTTGTCACCCACCATTACTAGGAAGATAAGAAATTCAATATAGTTTGTACATGTGTAGCCATGTGTAGCTATGCATAACATTTCCATAGTAGATATATTGTAAAAGACTGACTATATTTCCCTCCCTCCTATCCCACAACCCATTTGTTCTGTTCTTTATTTTGATTCTCTCCTTTCTCAAAAGTGGGTTCTTCAGCTTCCCTCCCCCCATCCTGCCCTCCTTTCCATCTCCCCTCTCATGCCCTTCCCCCTACTCTCCTGTAGGGGGATATACCGTATTTAGTGTGTATGTCATTCCCTCCCAAATTCAATGATAGTAAGGTTGACCCATTCCCTTTTGACTTTCTGTTCTTCCCCTTCACTGTAACCATTTTCCTTTACCTCTTCTGTATGAGATAGTTTACCCCAATCTGCCTCTCCCTATCTCTGCTTATTATATTCCTCTCTCACCTCTTAATTTCACATTTTAAGTATCATCCTTTCCCATTAAAATGGTCCTGTGCCCTCTATCTATGTATACCTGTACACATATATACAGACATTCACATATGTATTCATATGCCCATATACCCTTCTATATAGACATGCATATGTATGTGTGTGTACGTATACATTTCTATTCCCTTCAATTATTCTCATACTGAGAAAAGTTTCATAAGTTAAATTTATCATTTTTCCATGTAGGAATATAAATAGTTCAACTTTGATAAGTTCCTTATGATTTCTTTTCCCTGTTTACCTTCTCATGCTTTTCTTGCTTCTTGTATCTGAATGTCAAATTTTCTATTCAATTCTGTTTTCATCAAGAATGGTTGGAAGTCCTCTATTCCATTGAATGACCATATTTTACCCTGAAACATGATACTCAGTTTTGCTGGGTAGGTGATTCTGGGTTTTAATCCCAACTTCTTTGCCCCCCAGAAGATCATATTCCAAGCCCTCAGTTTAGAAGCTGCCAGATCCTGTGTTATCCTGATTGTGTTTCCACGGTATTCAAATTGTTTCTTTCTGGTTGCTTGTAATATATTCTCCTTCATCTGGGAATTCCTGAACCTGGCTGTAATATTCCTAGCAGTTTTGTTTTGGGGATGTTTTTCAGGAGGTGATAGGTGGATTCTTCCAACTTTTATTTTACTTTCTGGTTATAAAGCATCAGAGCAATTTTCCTTGAGAATTTCCTGAAGGATGATTTCTAGGTTCTTTTTAAAAAAATATTTGTTTATTTTAATTTACAAGATTCAATTCCATAGTTCCTTAAGTTTAAAATTGCCCTTCCCTCCCTACCCTAAGCTCCCATGACAGCTTATAGTCCAGTATAGGATCGGCAAATACATTCACATTAGACATTAGTCAAATTAAAAAGGTGTATTATATTAGATGGGATGAAAAATGGTAAAGAAGAAATAAAATCAAACAATGAATAGAAAAAGATAAATTAATTTGCTTCCATCATGATTCAAACTCAGTTTTTTTCTAATTATTTCTCTGGATGTAGGCATCTCTCTCCTTCATGAGTCCTTTGGGATTGACTTATATCACTGCATTGCTGAGAAGAGTCCAGTCTATCATAGTTGGTCATAACACATAAGATGCGTGATTGTATACAAATTTCTACTGGTTCCACTCTTCTCACTCAGCATCAGTTTGTATAAGCCTCTCCAGGTAAATATGAAAACCATCTCCTCCTCGTTTCTTATGGCACAATAATGTTCCATTACATACATATACCACAACTTGTTTAGCAATTCCACAATTGATGGGCACCCCTTTAATTTGCAACCATGAAAAGAGTTGCTATATTTTTGTACGTATGGGCCTTCCACCCACTTCTATGACCTCTTTGGGATATAACCCTAGAAGTGGTATTGCTGGGTCAAAGTGTATGAAATTATTTATAGCCCTTTGGGCATAATTCCAGATTGCTCTCCTGAATGGTTGGATAAGTTCACAAGTCCATCAGCAATGCATTAGTGTTCCAATTTGCCCACATCCTCTCCAGCATTTGTCATTTTCCTGTTTTGTCATCTTAGCCAATCTGACTGGAGAGATGTGGTACCTCAGAGTTGTTTTGATTTGCATTTCTCAATTCGATAGTTCTTTAGAGCATTTCTTCATATGCTTATAGATATCTTTAATTTCTTTCTCTGAAAATTGCCTGTTCATATTGTTTGACCATTTATCAATCGGGCAATGACTGGTATTCTTATAGATTTGACTCAATTCTCTATATATTTTAGAAATGAGTCCTTTATCAGAGACATAGTTCTCTTGGTCTTGGTTACATTGGCTTTGTTTTTACAGAAGTTTTTCAATTTAATGTAATCAAAATGATCCACTTTGCATTTTATAATGCTCTCTAATTCTTGTTTGACCCTAAAGTCTTCCCCTCTCCACAAATCTTTGTCAGGTAAATTATTCCTTGCTTTCCCAGATTGCTTACAATATCATCCTTTATACTTAGATCATGCACCCATTTAGCATTGATTTTGCTATATGGTGTTAGATAATGGTCTATGCCCAGTTTCTGCCATACTATATTCCAGATTTCTCAGCAGTTTTTGTCAAATAGTGCATTCTTATCCCCAAAACTGGGGTCTCTGGGTTTATCAAACAGTAGATTACTGTACTCATTTACTGCTGGAACTTGTGCACCCAATCTATCCATTGATCCACTACTCTACTCCTCAGCCATTACCAAACCAGTTTTGATGACTGCTGCAATATAATACAGATTAAAATATGGTATAGCTAGTCCACCTTCCCTAGCATTTTTTCATTAATTCCCTTGTTTTTCTAGACCATTTGTTCTTCCACATAAATTTTGTTGCTATTTTGCCTAACTCTATAAAGTAGTTTTTGGTAAATTGATTGGTATGGCACTAAATATATAATTTTGTTTGGGTAAAATTTTCATTTTTATTATATTAGCTTGACCCAGCCATGAGCAATTGATATTTTTCCAATTAGCTAGATCTGAATTTATTTGTGTGAGAAGTGTTTTGTAGTTGTGGTCATATAGGTCCTGGGTTTCTAGGTTCTTTTTTTGATCATGGCTTTCAGGTAGTCCAATAATTTTTTAATTATCTCTCCTGGATCTATTTTCCAGGTCAGTGGTTTTCCCAATGAGATATTTCATATTACCTTCTATTTTTTCATTTGTTTGGATCTGTTTAATAGTATCCTGATTTCTCATAAAGTCAGTAGTTTCCATTTGCTCTAATCTAATTCTGAAAGAATGATTCTCTTCAGTGACCTTTTGAGATTCTTTTTTCCATCTGGCAAATTCAGCTTTTTACGGCATCCTTCTCTTCACTGCCTTTTTGAGTCTCATTTGCCATCTGAATTAGTATATTTTATAAGGTGTTATTTTCTTCAGTGAGATTGTTGATTCTCATTTCATATTATTCTTGCATCATTCCTCTTCCCAATTTTTCCCTCACTTGTCTTATTTGGTTTTGAAAGTCCTTTATAAGCTCCTCTATGGCCTGTAACTAGCTTGTGTATTTTTGAAAGCTTTTCGTACAGGAGTTTTCACTTCATTGTCTTCCTCCTGTTCCATGTTTTCATCCTTTTTGTCCCGAACATACGAGTCTAATGTTGGAATCCTCTGTTTGCTTTGCTTCCCTCATTTACTCATGTTGCCACTCAACTAATTGACTTTTGGGCTTTTTGTCACAGTAGGCCTCTGCTACCAGACAAGGGATCTTTGTACCAAATACTGGGGTTTTCTCATCTGCTGAAGGTATTAGTTGGATGCCGTCTCTGAATTCTCCACATGCTCTGGTAAGCTGGTTACATAGCCGAGGACCTCCACCCTAGACAACAATCCAGATCCAAGCAAGTTAAAACAAGAGCGATTACCCCTCACTCTGGTCTCTTGTTCTCCCTACAGTCTGCAGGCCAGGAGCTGAAGCTGCCACATGGCAGCAGCTACATGACTGCATCACCTTAGTGTCTTTTCCCTGTAGGGATAAAGGCTGACTGCACTCCTGAACTACTGGATCCAAAGTTCACATTGCACTGACCTCTCAATTTATCCTTAGCATCTATGGGTTGATAATTCTGGAAACCACCACAGCTGCTGTTGATCTAAAGTCCCTCCAGCTGGTGGTCGGTCAGGCCCATCCTGGGGCTAAAACCTTTAGCTCACCTAGGGCTGAGGTCAGCTAGCAGAGTGCTGTGCCAGCTACTCTGTGCCAGCCTGCCAGGCTATCCTCAGCAGGAGGTGAGCTTCTCTGTGTCATTTTTTGGGTTCTGTATATCCAAATTTTGTTCAGAGTCACCTTTTACATGAATTGGAGGTGGTGGGAGCTGGAGCCCAGCAGAAGTTCTGTTTCTACTCCACCATGTTGACTCTGCCAAGCCAATTGATATTGATTGGCTAAAATGAATTTGAGTAATCTTAATGGGAGATTAATATCAAAGAAAGTGTAATGACAATGATCCCTAAAAATTTCTACTAAAAAGACATCGTTCCACAATTCTCTGACATCTTGCCCCAGATGCTCTAGTTGCAAAGGGTTGTTCCTAGAACACTTTGAGGAAGAGTTTCTAGTATTTTGTTTTTGTTTTTGTTTTTGTTTTGTTTTGGTGACAGCCTATCATTCAAATCACAGATTGGGAGAATTAACCTAGAAATTATGTACTACATATTTATTTTATGCAATCATTTTCAACCTATAAAAGAACAGAATTTCCAGTGCTTATATGCAATAATTTCATCTTAGGATGGTGTATGATATTAACCTCCCCCTGCCTTGGAGGAAAGAAGAAGTCACCCTGAAGTGAACATTGTATGTAGCTGTGAGGACCTAAACCAGGAGTGCAGATACTTGTGCTTGTTTTTGAACAGGTTCTGCTGTGTGACCATGAGAAAATTACTTCACCACCCTCTTTCTCTTCCCTTTGTATAAATGTGAAAGTTATATTAAATGACTTCCATGATTCATTAGGGCTCTACTGTTATATGATTCTATAATTAAATTACTAGTCTCTTCCTGAACCAAAGCAACTATAGAAATTCTAAAAGAATAACCTCAAGGTGAATTGGTAGTCACATAAAATTACCACATGATAGCTACATGCTAAGGTTGGAGACAGATGTCAAAACTACTGTACTAAAATTCTCCATTTTTCTTAAGAGAGAAGATAATTCAGTATGTTCAGTTTGAGGATAGCAAATGATTTGTTGAGGGGGAGGGGAAGGGGGAAGCAACTCCAATATACAAAACTGAATCACAAAAGAAATTTCTTTGGCACATGCTAATATTGCTTAAACACATACAGAGAGGTATTTTCATCAGGAAAGGCTAGGCAGGTGAAAATAAAAATAGCAGAGCTAAATAATAGTAATTTTCTCCTATTTTGAAACTCATAAGGGCAACAGCACCTTTGGATTGAATTATCAGAATAAATCCATTACTTTGTAGCTTGGCTGCCATAAACTAAGTTCTATCAGGCAAATGCTCAATAAAAGTTTCTGATGATTGTATTATAAAGACACTTTTAAAAGCTGTTGGTTAATTCATGAGTAATTTATTGAAATTAGATGAATAATTAGTGCAGTGTAGATTTTATAAAATTAGAGGGACTTGATGAAGATCCTAATTAGCACATGTTGTCATATGTGATTCATCTTGGTTATGTGTACTTAAACATGCATAAGCATGTAGTAGCTGTGGAAATTTTTAAAATGCTGTAAGCATTTAAAAATCACATTAATGTGGTAATTTGGCATGATTTTGCTCTTATTCATTAAGACTGCAGTTTCTCAAATCAAGAAGTCAAATTCTTTTAAAAATTATTTTAATTTAAAACAGGGTATAAAAAATAAAACATCCTAGTTTTAGAAATCAAGTTTAAAAGGACACTTAGAAATGATTTTAAACCACCTAACTGTATTTGATCTTCAAACAGATTAACATTATTTCTCCTGAGCATTATGCAGAAAACTTAGAATATTTTCTTTTTACTATTCAAAGTCACTAATGAAGGTAATTTGGGCCTTTGAAAATGGAGCCAGGCAATGCATTTTTTAAATAAGACATTCTTAAATAATAGTTTGGAGATGAATTAAGGCTGATGGGATGGATCTTGATATCACTTTTGCCTATCATGATCTCACAGACTAAGTAAATCTTAATTTTAGAATTTAGGGCATGACCCATAGTATCAGAAGTAATCTACAAGTTTATCTCAAACTACCACCTTTTCATCTATAGGGCTAAAATTATCTTTATTCAAAGACTTTTGAGTAGTCTTTCAGTTAGGTGGTGCAGTGGATAGAGTGCCCAGTTTAGAGTCAAGAAAATTCATTTTTCTGAGTAAAATCTGGCCTCAGATATTTACTAGCTATGTGACCCTGGGCAAGTCAATTAACCCTGTTTGTATCAGATTCCTCATCTGCAAAAGGAACTGGAGAAAGAAATGGCAAACCACTTCAGTATCTTTACCAAGAAAAGTCCAAAAGGGGTCATGAAGAATAGGACAAGACTGAAAATATGAGTCAAAATGACAAAAACTCAAGGACTTTATGGTCACTTCTTTCTGCAATCCCATATCCTTATATGCTTATTTCCAGTGTCCATCTGATGATCTTAAAGCATGAAGAAAATGAAAAAGAAAAGTCTCCTCCTCCTGCTAAGGTCTGGGACCTAGTGAGAGAAGCCTGCATAAAGAAAGGTTGAAGGCATATTATCTAGCAATGGATAAGAAAAAGAATATTTGGGTTAATTTTTTTTTAAAACAAGGCTGTCTATAGATGTGTTTTGCTGATAAGTTTTGTGGACACTTCTGAAAGTGTTATTTTTAAAAATAACATGTTGATTGCTTAAGAAACAATTTTCCTGGTATTATTTTCCTATTTCCCAGTATAGGGAATAATGTCTAGCTTCTCTTTACCTGTCTATCACTTCCTGTAACCCTCTCACTCCATGCAAAGTTATATAACTCCTTTCTTAAACTACTCATGAAGAGCTGGACATAACTGAAAAATGACTGAACAAACTTAATCCTTCCATTTTATTATCAGATAGAAAAAAAAAAAAAGCTTAAGTGATGATGTTTTTCTTTCCTTTTTTCTTCTGAGAAGAGCCTGAAGATTTGATTAAATATCAGTCCACAAAATCAAAGAATGAGATTTTCTTTGTGTAAGGACTTAGAATCCTCAAGTACTTTTATAAAGCCTTTCCTTATATCCTCAGGTGGTATCCAACCCCCCAAAATGCTTTAAATTTATTATGTCTATATCTTTTTGGTATGTTAATCTTTACTTGCTATATGGTGTACCTTCCCCTCTTCTTCCCTCTACTCCCCACCTTTTATGTAAGTTTTTGATGTCAGGGATTGTTTGACTTTGTATTTTTCTACTCAAGGTCTAGCAGAGTCCCAGATACATATTAATTATTTACAAAATGACAACTGATAAAATGATTGACATGAAGTTCATTTAGTTGACTAGATTTGTATGGGACCACTCAAGGAGAAGCAGATCACCAGTAAGCAAAGAGCTTGAACTGAAATCTTTATTTTATCTCCAATTTGATATGGATCCTATTTCAATCTAGTTGTCTTATACACCTGAACATAAGACAAACAAGGTAGAACTGATCAATTGCCCTGTGAATGATGCAGATACAAATACAAATATATTTGCATATAAATGATCTCTATACTCATGTATTTATATATACACATACTTATATGTACATATATGCATGCACATATATAGATAGATATAGATATATGTATGTTACATATGGAAGGTAAGGTAAAGATTTGTGCTACTTATTTGTATAATTGGAGCAAAAGGAAATTTTAGCCAATGTTGTAAACTTAAATATTTACTTCAATTACAACATTTTGAAAGAATTATTTTACTTCTAAAAAACAAAATTAAAACGTCTGTTGTGGGTTGGTAATGGTATTTTTTCTTTTCCCTGCAAAAGCTAGTAAAATGAATCAGTCACGTGATAGAAAAATGTATATAAATGAAATCAATAGCAAACAATCACCTCTGAATGCTACAAAATTATCATGAAAAAGTTTGTCCCCAAAGAGAAAAAAATATGAGAAAATTCTCTCTGCTTCTTTGCAACTGTGAGGGACCGTGGGTCTAGGACCCTAAATAGGACATCAGACTTCTTTGATATGTTAGTTTTGCTACACTTTTTTACCTTAATTTTTCATCTTTGTTGTAAAAGATTGTGCTCTGGGAGGGGGTCAATGGAGGGATACAGTGAAAAATGTAATGAGTAAAAGTGATATTAACACAAATTTATTTTAAAACAAAAAAAAGTTCTTATTTTTGATAGTTTTGATTGGTTAATATGATTCTGATTCTGTATTTACCTTAATTATTTTCCTCATTTTAACAATCTCAAAACAGGCAGTTAATCCTTGATTAATGGAAGAAGTTATGATCTTGACATCCTATCAAACACCCTATCAAAAATGTATGTAGTAGATGTAGTAGATGCATCCTAGGGAAGTGAGATAACAGGTTCAAATTGTTAAAAAGTAGATAAAGTAGCATTTGCAACCATTTATTCCTGATTAAGCTAAGTGTTCTATCCTTTCTTTCCTGCTACATCTATGAGTAAAGCCCATTGTGATTATTAAAAAGGAAACTCATTGTTTCCTTCATGTTAAATGGTTTGTAATTATTTTGTTCTAGTGTTCAACTTTCACTTTAAATTTACCTACTTAGACAATAGGTCAGAGGTAGATGATTGGCTGTAGTTTTTTTTTTTTCCTATCAGTACTGGAATTCTTAGTATGCATTTTTATTTTGGTAGCTTTATTGATTTGTAAGAAATATATGAGATGGGCTTTGGCCATTATGTATGTATAATTTTTGTTCTCAACATTTTTAATTTTCTTGATTAAGACAAATGTTTGAATTCTGAAATATATAATTCATTTCTCTGTGGGAAAGAATATAATTAAAATATGAAATAAAAAGATAATATTCAGATCATTACCTTAGAAAGAATAAAGATCAAATTTATGAAAGTTTAAAAAATGAAATTGCACAACTGATTTATTATTTCTAATTTTCTGCAGGAGCGAGTTCTGAAGCCTTGATCCATAACAGCAGAGGCTTTAGTACCCAGGGATTTTTGCTGGAATTGGGTCACCCTGAGGCCATGACTCAATGATCTAAGAAGATGAAGGAGAGTGGAGGAATCCAACAAGTAAGATATATAAGTGAGGCAAGACCAAGAAGATGTTTAAAGGTCAAAAAGAACTTAAATTCAGTTATATTCTGCTTTGTAAAGTAGCTCCTGTTCATGCATAAATGCCAACATTTGCAAGTCATTAACAGAAACATCTGAGGTGGGGGAAAGGGCATTATTTTACCCCTCAGAAAAAGACAAAACCTTTGGGCTAGAATAAGAATGTATTACATTTTTTTTTCATGTGTTAAAGTTTGAAACCTTGATAGAAAAAGGTAGAGATGATGCTCCCATTTAACCACATATTAAATTCACTTCCATGGCACAGCAGAGGAAGAAATACATTATTGATAGCATTAGAAATGATTATGCTATTTAGGGATAGAAAAATATTATGACTCAGCATAAAATGTACTTTGGGGGAAGAGTGTATAAGGCTGTTGTTCACCAAGTTCCACGTGAAGTTCCATCAACCAAGACTCTAGGCACATTCAGTGCCCATTCAATGTAAGCACATTCAAAATAACTAGGTATTACCTTGGACTAGTTAAATAAATTTGTCTTTCTATTTCAATTTTTCTCACATCAACATTTATAGAATTCCAGCTTGCCAGTGCTATTTGAATTCTGACTATATTAGCCTAATAAAATATTTAAAGTTAAAATCTATTTAGGGTCTATTTGACCTAATTCTCTGTCTGTCATTGGGAATAGTAGATCATCATATACATGCCTTGGGTAGTCTTACCCTAATGTGGGAAAGGTGAATTTACATTGCTCAGATCATGCTTGGATGAATTTCCTGAGAGACAAGGATAGAAAAGTTTCAGATGAGGTTTGGTTCTGGGTCTGTCTCTGGGCAGATATGGGGAATGGGATGGTTGGAGGTGGGGTGCTGGTAACAATCAGTTTGGCAACTGTTTTCCTTTTTTTTTCCTGACACAAATGCCATTAATGAGTCCTCTTTGGGGGCAAATACTCAATTGAAAGGTGTAATCTTTCACAGGAGAAAGTATAGACAGTATATAAAATACTTTTATCATGATGACATATTATTTGTGTGTAGTATTGTTCATAATGCAGATACTAAGTGTCTACAATATATAAATCTCTAGGCTTTGACAGGAACATAAAAATGAGAGAATGACAGGATTTCTTCATCAAGGAGTTAAAATGTAATAGAAGGAACATGATTTATGTTTAAATAATTATTCCAAATCATAGATTTTTAACCTTTTCGTGTCCTGCATCCTTTAGGTGGTCTGGCCTGGGGAAGCCTTTTAAACCCTTCTCAGAATAAGGTTTTTAAATGTGTGAGGTAAAATACATAGGACTAAAAGGGAAGCCAATTATATCAAAATAATAAAACAAATAAAATAAATTCTTTAGCCTGTAGGTTAAGAATTTCTGTACTAGATAGGATCTGCTAAGTGTCATAGGCAGGACATTGGGGAAATAGTAGAGAAGCCCAACCAAAAAATTGATCAAATTCATATTTGAGCAAGGAAGAGAGAAAACCTGGCAAAATGTCATTCAATCTGGCCCTGAAAGGATGAATCAGTCAATCAATCCACTAATAAGCATTTATTAAACTTGATAATATAGTAGGTTCTTAGGATACAAATACAAAAACATAATAATACCTACCCTCAAGGAGCAAGAGATTCTATTGAGGAGATAAGGTCATATGTGAAGAATATATACAAAATCAATACAAGAGTATTTTGGACTGGAGGTTCTAGTATTTGGGAAGAGGCATTAATCAGGGAAGGTCTACTAGAGGATGTTGTGCTTGTGCATAGGACTGAAGCACAACTGAGATTCTAAAAGGTAGAGGTGAATACAGAGTGAACTGCATGCTTATGCCAAGGCATAAAGACTAAGATGGTGCATTAAAGGGCAGAAACAGAAATAAAACAAGTTTGGCTAGATCAAAGAAAACATGAAATAGAGTGCTCTCTGTTAAATGTACAAATTTACATTAGAATTGGGTTATGCAGAGCTTTAAAGGCGAAACAGGAGTTTGTACTTGATACTAGAAGTAACAGGGAACCACTGGAGTGTATTCATCAGGGGAGTGACAGGATCAAAGATGTGGTTTGGGAATATCACTTTAATAGCTGTGCAAAGAATGGATGGGGGAGAAAGGAGAATCATGATTTAAGGAAACTTATTTAGGATTGAGAGAATAATTATTATATTGGGGAGATTCAGTGGTTTCTTTTTTTTTCTAAATTTCTTGTTAAAATATAAGTTTTTTTGAAGGACATAACTGATAATAAGATTGCAAGAACTCTCCTAGAACTTACTCAGACCCCACCCAACCTTGCAAGAAATTTAATCTAGGGTGGGGGAAGCCCATTTTGTTCTTCTCAAGCTTGGGTGGAGACAGATCATTTAGCCCAGACAGCCCAAGTTTGTTGGTGGTCTGAATAGAGAAAATTTTTTCTGACTAAGGTCACCTCAGCTCTCCATTGCTTTGAAGGGTGTATAAACTGTGAGGCCTACCATGAACACCATGATTGTCTTTGGTCTATGAGAGACAGTCAAATGATCATCCCTTTATTAACAATAACCTGCTGGTCTTATTAATAAAACAATTAAATTTCCTAGAAAGTATGCCTCTTGAACCATTTTAATTGTCACAGTGTGTTACTATAATAGTCCAGATGAAAGATGGTGAAGAACTAAATGATAGTGGTAGTGATAGGAATGGAAATATAAAAGATGGATATGAAAGATGTTATAGATCTAGAAACAAGAGACTTGGCATCTAACTGGAGAAGTACAATGATGGAGAGTGAGGAATTCAGGATGATACTGAAGTTGTTAACATGAGTTAACTACTGTCCTTCTACAGTTGTACCCCTGAAAAAAATAAGGAAGTTTGTAAGAGAAGTAGGTTTTACAGATAAATAAAGTCCTGTTTTTCATATAATGATTTCGATGTGTTTATAGGAAATCCAGTTCAAGGATGTTCAACGATGATAAATATTACCCAAAGCTGGGGCAATGTGGAGGTGAGGTTGTGTTGGGTTAGAGGTCACATGAATTGCAGATGAAAACAAAGATGTACAAAATCAGTTAAAGAGGGGACACAAAAAAAGATGTGAAAACATGATCACACTTGACTAAGTGTTTCCATGAAGTTCAATTTTGAATTAAGTAGTACGTATTATTTAATTTGATTATCATAGTATTACCCTTCCTTGGATTCCACTCCCCATTCCTCTTGTTCCTATGCAAAATTCTATCTATATTTTAAGGTATAATTCTTTCCCTTTTATTCCATAATATTTCTTTTTAAAGTTTTACCTCATGTTTATTTTTCTTTTGCCCATATATTCAAAAGGGTATTTAACTTATGCTGCACAATTTAATATTTGGTTATATTTCTCCCAAAATTATTTAAAATGTGATAATCTTTCTTTTATTACTAATAAATGCAATTGACTTGAGGTCATTGAATCTTAGCTACATTAAACTAATAAAATCTTTCATGTTAAATCTATTTAGGATTGATTTAACTATGTCTTACATGACTGTAATCTCAAACATCACCTAGCATAGTGTTTGTAAAATAATGATAAAGTTTTCTTAATAAAAACTTTAAAATGTCTACATCTAATGAGTGCAGCCCTTCAAAATTAATAATGCATGACACTATTGAGTATTCCAGTGATCATATCATGATCAGAACACTTCTGTAATTTATTTTTGGAATTGCTTCTAAAGAAAACCAAGTCACACAAGACATTGAAGAAAAGTAGTCTCATTTCTTCATAGTTAGACTGTCTTTTAGCCTCAAATATCCTTATCCATTCAATGACCTTTCAATCTCATGAGAATTAATTCTGAATTATTTAAGGCTGTTCCTAATAAATCAGATTAAGGGTCACAGACTACCACTGAGGTATCATTTCATTCTTTTTTACATGGTTTACCCATAGCTAGGTGGCATAGTGGATAAAACTCTAGGATTAGGGACAGCATAGACCTGAGTACAAATCTAGAACTTTGACACTTACAAGTTATATGACCCTGGAAAGGTCACTTAACCTTACTCTGCCTCATACTCCTCAATAATGACAAAGAAGTAATTATACCACTAACTCACCTTTCCTATGAGGATCAAATGAGTAAATATTTGTAAAATGCTTGTCATGGAGCATGGCACATAGTTGTTGTATTGTGTGTGTCCTTCATTTTTGAAGAGGACCATGACATCAGGGAATGATGACATGACTTGCAATTGACTTTGATTTGAGTGAGGGAGGCTTGTGCAGGGTGACTAGCCCTACTTTTTACTCCAGAGCCATCTGGATCCAGTGGCCAGACATTCATCTGGACAAATGCAGATGGCCCAGGATGCAATGGGAGACCTTGGCCCTCTTAGGCTAAGACCTTTTCAAATTCTCACTTTGAGTAAGATAAAGCCCATTCAGTGAATAGACCTCCTAAAGAAGTGAGTCAAAGAATAAAAAGTCAAACTGGGAGTGGAAGACCCTCAGGGTTGTGGGTCTAAAAGGAAACAGTTATTAATGATGTTCACTTTGAGCCAGGAAGGTCCATAATATAGCCATTAAGGGGTGCTTCAGCACCTATTTTGCTCCAATCTATGAGCTCCAGAGTGAAATGGATTTAAAGTTTGGTCTTTGAGAAAAAAAGATAGACAGAGTAGTTATTTTATAAATGTTCATTCTCTTGTTCCTCTCTTTTTCTGGTTCTACCTTTCAATGATGGCATCCTTTATTCCACTTCAATTTCAAAACTTCTCATTAGTAACATGGTACAAATTTCTCGTGCCTATCACCCATTCATCACTGGGTGACCTACAATATTGAATTCCCCCCCAAAACTATATAATATCACTTTGAGTAAGATAAAGCCCATTCAGTGAATAGACCTCCTAAAGAAGTGAGTCAAAGAATAAAAAAGTCAAACTGGGAGGGGAATTAAATTATATAGAAGGTAAAAAGATGGAGCTTTGTTCCAAAGAGAAGCTTTGGATAACTATAGTCCCTGTACAGTGTCTCAGTGAGCAGCTAGCTAGGTGTTGGCAATGGATAGAGTGCCAGGACTGAATCAAGAAGACTCATCTTTCTAAGTACAAATACAGCCTTAAAAACTTAGTACCTGGGCGGAGCCAAGATGGCGGAGTAGAAACAGCACTTCCAAAGTGCTGTGCTCCATACCACCTCCAAACAATGTAAAAGGGGAATCTGAACAACTTCTGGAGCCCCAGTACCCACAGAATGACACTGAGAAGATAACCTCCTGCTGAGGACAGCCCAGCAGCCCTGCAGGGAGCGGCCAGTGAAGTGCTCTGAGAGCAAGCAGCACAGTGCACTAGGAGCCAAGCCGAGGCCCACTTGAGCTGTGGTTTTAGCCCCACAATGGCCAGGCCAGCAGACAGCTGGAGGGACCCCAGAACACCAGCGGCTGTGGAGATTCCAGAATTATCAGCACAGATATGCCTAGGACAAAGTGAGAGGTTAGTGCCCTATGGATTTTGGGACCATTATTTGGGGAATGCATCAGCTTCCTACCCTAGGGGCGAAAAGCTGCTGAGGAAATGCGGCACAGAGGCCATTTTGCAGCATCAGTGGCAGCTCCAGCCCCTGGTCTGTGAACTGTAGAGAGATCCAGCAATCAGTCTGGGGGTTAATTGCTCTTGCTTTAACCTGCTTGGATCTGGATTGTGGTCTTGGGGGGGTCTGGGGTGGGTATCCAATTTGTCAGAGTGGGTGGAGGCTTTACAGAGGCCACCCAACCTCTGGAAGTTGTGAAGACCCCATGTTTTGGACCAAAGCTCTCCTTTCTGGTGGCAGAGTCCTACTGTGGCAACAAGCCCCAAAATGAAGAAAATAAGTGGCAATATGCCTAGGAAAAAGAAACAAAATAAACAGAAAAATCCAACTTTAGACTCCTATTTTGGGGGCAAAGAAGATCAAAGCATGGAACAGGAGGAGGACTGTGAGGTCAGGACTACTACACCAAAAGACCCAAATGAAAATACAAGCTGGCTACAGGCTATAGAGGACCTTAAGAAGCAGATAAGAGAAGTGGGGGAAAAATTGGGAAGAGAAATGAGAAAGATGAAAGAAAAGTATGAAATGACAGTCAATAGCCTGACTGAGGAAAACAACTCCTTAAAAAATAGACAAACTCAAATGGCAAAAGAGGCTCAGAAAGGCAATGAGGA
The DNA here is from genome assembly GCA_011680675.1 of Gymnobelideus leadbeateri. NCBI lineage: Eukaryota > Metazoa > Chordata > Mammalia > Diprotodontia > Petauridae > Gymnobelideus > Gymnobelideus leadbeateri. The sequence continues at coordinate 25,962 of WOXC01007305.1, read as the reverse complement.
GAAGAATGCCTTAAAAAGCCAAATTTGGCAGATGGAAAAAGAATCTCAAAAGCTCACTGAGGAGAATCATTCCTTCAAAATTAGACTGGAGCAAATGGAAGCTAGTGACATTATGAGAAATCAAGATGCTGTTAAACAGATCCAAACAAATGAAACAATATAAGGCAATGTGAAATATCTCATGGGAAAAACCACTGACCTGGAAAATAGAGCTAGGAGAGATAATTTAAAAATTATTGGACTACCCAAAAGTCATAATCAAAGAAAGAACCTAGAAATCATCCTCCAAAAAATTCTGGAGGAAATTTGCCCTGATGTTTTAGACCCAGATGGGGAAATAGAGGTTTAAAGTATCCAACAATTGCCTCCTGAAAAGGATCCCAAAAAGAAAACTCCTAGGAATATTATAGCCAGGTTCCAGAACTCCCAGATCAAGGAGAAAATACGACAAGGAGGCAGGAAGAAACAGTTCCCATATTGTGGAAACACAATCAGAATAGGCCAGGACCTGGCATCTTCTACACTGAGGGATCGAAGGCCATGGAATATGATATTACAGAGGGCAAAAGAGCTGGGACTGAAGCCAAGGGTCACCTACCCAGCAAAATTGATTATCTTGTTTCAGGGGAAAATATGGTCATTCAGTGTAATAGAGGACTTTCAAGCATTCTTGAGGAAAAAACCAGTGTTGAATAGAAAATTTAACACTCAGACACAAGAAGCAAGTGATGCTTGAGAAGGTAATCAGGGAAAAGAAATCCAAAGGAACTTATCAAAGTTGAACTATTTACATTCCTACACGGAAAAACAATAACTGTGTCTGATTAAAACTGGCTCATTATGAAAATAATTGAAGAATGGTATGTGGACATATGAATACATATGTGAATGTGTGTATATGTATGTATATATGTATATATACAAACACACATATATACATTTTGTATACATATATTGTATACATGTATATATGTATATATATTGTGTGTGTGTGTATATATACACATATATACAATATATATACAAAAGCAATTGGGGTTGGGTGGCTTGCTCGGGGTTGCATGGCCAGTCATTGTTTGTGTGTGGGTGCTCATTTTCTGAGGCTGGATCCGATCTTGGGTCCTCCCATATTCGAGGCCAGTGCTCTTGCTCACTGCACCACCTACCTGCCCCAAATGTATGTATAAATGTTTACAGGTATACATGGATAGATGGCATAGGTTGAATTTGTTGGGAAGGGATGATACTTAAGGGGTGAACCTAAGAGGTGAGAAAGGAAAGTGACAAGAGGAGATGGGAAGAGAGGGGGTAGGGTAAACTATCTCATGTAGAAGAGGCAAGGGGTAGTAGTTGCAGGGGAGGGGAAGAACAGGAAGGCAAAAAGGGAAAACCCTATTCTCATTGAATTTGCTTCAGGGAGAGAATCACATACATACTAAATGGGATATTTTATCCTGCAGGAGAGTAGGGGGAAGGGGGATAAGAGGGGGGGATGATGGAGGGGAGGGTATTCTAGGGGGAGGTAAGGTTGGAAGTACCCACTTTCGAAGAGGGACAGGATCAAAGTAGGGAATGGACCAGGTGGGGGGTGGGATGGTGGGGATGGAAATATAAGTAGTCTTTTACAATATATCTACTATGGTAATGTTTTGCATAGCTATACATGTACAACACATACTGAATTGCTTATCTTCCCAGAGGGAGTGGGTGACAAGGGAGGAAGGGAATGTATCTGAAATTCAAAGTCTTAAAATTAAATGTTTCAAATGTATATAAATACTATTATTAATACTATTTTGCATGTAATTGGGAGATAAGATGTTTAGGCATTGGGGTTCAGAGATTTGCCTTGCCCCAATGGTAAAGTGGAAGGGGGTATGGGAGAAGATATCGGAGAGAGCAGATTGGATGAGGGGCTATCTAGTGGGACTGCTATTCTGGGGTGGTGGGTAGGGAAAAATGGGGAAAAAATTTTAACTCAAAATCTGGTGGAAATGAATGATATAAACCAGAAGTTAATAAAGCATTTGTTAAAAAAAATAAATTGGTCTGAAAGACAAAGTTCATGTATGACTGGAACATGAAATCATGTATTTAAAGTGAAAGATAGCCTCAATGTTGTAATGGTATCTGTGAATTATTTACAAAATAGTGTTTTATTGCTGTGTTTTTTCCCTTTAAATATTTTTGTCATTTTCCAGGAATATAACCTACAACCTTTTCTTATAACAAAAATTTAGAGTTAAGGAAAATAAAGCCATCCGCTGGCTGTGTTTGGCAAAACAAAACAAAACAAAACAAAACAAAACAAAACAAAAAATCTTAAAACCAAAAAACTTACTACCTGCATGAACCCGTTGGCCTCAGTTTCTCATTTGTTAAAAAAAAAAAAACAGGAGAGGGAAATGGCAAATCACTCCAGTATATTTGCCAAGAAAATCCTAAATGGTGTCATGAAAAGGTAGACATCACAGAAACAACCAAACAGCACCAACATCTCAATTCAGTCTGCTCTCCTTTGCTTTCTTGATCCAGGGTCCAGTTTATTGACCATTCATAGTTTCTGTCCAAGATAGCTGTGAAAATGAAAGAATCCCATGTTTTTTTTTTCCTATCCAATCATGGTATTTGTAACAGACATTATTTATCCACTTAATTTTTCCTATATGACTAGCCAAGTCAAACACTTTTGAATTATCGATTATTTTTTGATAAAGTTCAGAAATACTCTAGCATTTGATGTCATACTAATGCCATTGACAAACAGGATTGTCATGGGACCCTCACCATCTAGTAAGGGTTATTCTTTGGTATGGATTTTACCATATCCCCCCATGCTTGGAATTGAGAACACATGTTTTGGGCTGACATGGTTTCTAGACTCTTTTTTTTTTTAAGTCTGTTTTTTTTTTTTTCCTCAGGAATGCATGAAAGTACTCTATTCCAGTGAATGACCATATTTTCCCCTGAAAAAAAAAATACTCAGTTTTGCTGGGTATGTGATTCTTGGTTTTAATCCCAGCTCTTTTGACCTCTGGAATATCATATGCCATCCCCTTCTATCCCTCAGTGTAGAAGCTGCCAGGTCCTGTGCTATTCTGATTGTGTTTCTGGGCTGTTGGCTCCCAGAGAGCTGTGCTGGCCACTCCCTGCAGGGCTGCTGGGCTTTCCTCAGCGGGAGGTTAGCTTCTCTGTGTTGTTCTGTGGGTACTGGAGCTCCAGAAGTTGTTCAGAGTCCCCTTTTACATGATTTTGAAGTAGTGTGGGAGAGACCATCTCAGAAATGCCATTTCTATTCCACCATCTTGGCTCCATCCCCAGTTTCTAGACTATTTTGGTCTAATTCATTAGTCCCAAGAATATATTAAATGCTTACCACGCACAAGATACAAAACTAAATGCAGAGGACATAAACACAAGGCAAAAGAAAGAAATTCCCTGCTTGTAAGAAGATTATACTCTATTGGGGAATATTATACATAAAAGGGAGCTGAAAGTGTGTGGGAGTGGGGTGAAGGTGTGAAAGAGTCAGGTGTGGAGCTTGGAAAGGAATGATGGCATGACTTCCGCGGGTATTTTCCCTAAAATGGAAGTTAATGAACACTGAAATATGATATAAAAATGTCCCATGAAAAGAGGCTTTGCATTATCTTTGGATGCTTAAAATAATCAACTATCACGTCTAAGAAAATGTCTCATATTTTTACTATCTTTTGGGATTGTCTCCCTGTTGAAAGTAAGTTCCCAGTGGTAGGATAAGTAATTTTTTTTTAGCATCATCACTACCTCATATAGTTTCATGAACATAGTCACCTAGAAAACTTATTTAAATTCATTAGTTTTTCCCTCTTTGTAGCATCTTGAATATCATTTCCTTCCTGTATATAAAATTTTTATAGCTTTTCCACAATTTTATTTTAATTTGTCCTTTTTGAATGAAAAAAAATGCTTACAATGTGCCAAGAATTGTATTACATTTCTAGAAGTATCAGTAGAAGAGTCAAATATCCCTGTTCTCCAAATCTCATATTCTAAAAGGGGGAGGCAATTCATTACACACACACACACACACACACACACACACACACACACAAACAATACCTATGCTTCTATTTGGTTTGACCCAAGTTTTCTTTGCAAGTTCATCTTCATGAAGTAATTTTTCTGTTTGCTTCCATATTACACTTATATTAGAGGTGGTAGAGTTTAAATGTAGAGGCCCTATTGTTCTCAGTGACAAGAATAGATCAGCACAGAAATGCTGAGAGCTTTGTTTCATATCACACCTGTCATCAAGTAATTCTAGTTCCATAACCAAAGATTGCAGTTATCTGATTTAGACAGGTGACACGCCAACCTCTCTGACAGTTTACTTTTCTCTCCATAGTTTTTTTTCCTTTTTGAAATGATATTTTTCATAACATTTTACTATCTTTCTCAGTACAAAGAGGCTTTTAGGTAGCTAAATGGCACAGTGGAGAGAGCACTGCAAGTAGAATCAGAAAGCCTCAAGTTCAAATGTGGCCTCAGACACTTACTAGCTATGTGACCCTGGGCAAGTCACTTAACATTGTTTGCCTCAGTTTCCTAATCTGTAAAATGAGCTAGAAAAAGAAATGAGAAATCATACCAGCATTGTTGCTAAGAAAACCCCATTTGGGGTCATGAAATGTTGAACATAACTGAAACAACTCAACAACAATCTCCTAGGGTGGTTGTGTACATAAAATGAGATATTATTTTTAAAAGCACTTTGTAAGCCTCAAAGCACTATATAAATGCTAAGTAGCTATTAATTATTAATCTTATACTGTCCTTGGCTGCTGCATTTTATTGACATGGAAGTAAAGTATTTGTAAGAAAAGGAACTTTTTTTCAGCCTCTTTACTATGGCAATTTTTTTGCATTAATTAAGCTTTTCTAATAAATATTAATAAGATTGTTATCTTTAATCATTTCATTTCTTTTTTTTTCTGATTTCACAGCTTGTATAAACTGTTCTACTTGGAATTGCTATCCTCATATACAATGTCTTCTCACTTTTATATTTTCTTCAATTTGGCATTGATTTTGAACATTATACTAAACAATAAAGGACCTGACTAAATAAAGACAAACTTCTGCAATGGGTCCCATGTTGTTAACTAATCATTCCTCTCTGTGAATATATAGCAATTGTGTATGTGTGTTTGTGTGCGTGTGTGTGTGTGTGTGTGTGTGTGTGTGATGTTCTTTTGTACTCCCCATGTCTAATACCTTCCAGCCAAATTCTAAAAAGAAGTACTACTGATGTTCAGGTGTAAGGATTATGAATTATCTCTAAGCCTTTGTTTTTTACATTTCTCAATGGGGAATTATATATTCCAGTCTATTTTTCACCCTTTTTTCCTGCACCTACCTTTTCATTGAAGTCACTGCATGTCAGGACATGTTTAACTATTTTGTGAAATCTTATAATATTTTCCAAGAATTAATCTACTTGTTTATTCCCTGAACAGATGTAGACACATAAACTGCAGTCATCTTGCTAGAAGTGACTTTGATTGTGTTCATCATATATATATGCAAGAGCAATTTTGTTGTTTCATTTATATGCATTGTGAAATCAACTCTACTAAGTGATCCAATGAAAAATTATCACTATTTCTCTATGGGTACTGTCATCTCTTATAGAGAAAAAATGTAAATATGGATGAAATTCAATTTCTTCATTTTTGCATTTACTCAGTGATCACTGAATGAATGGCACTTCTTAAACACTTACTACGTGCCCTAAGCACTAGGGATATAAATACAAAAAGACTAATATTATTTTCCATCAGGGGTCTTATATATATCCTGCAAAGCATTAGTGGTTAGGGATGGGTCCTTTACTATGCAAAATTGCTGGAATAGTGAATGGTTCTTTTTAGGATTAGATTGACATAACCTTATCAGCAATAAAGGAAGAATTGTTTCTGGTCATGATTCATAGTTTTAGAATTGGAGAATGGGAAGGGGTAGGGAGAGAAGATACTTTAAGGCATTGGTAAAACAGTGGAGCAGGTGACCAGGGAATATGGAGTAAAGGGAAACATATTGACCAGAGCATTTTTAAAATTGAAATCCATGACAGTCACTGCTAAAATATACCAGAACACCATGGCAGCAATAATTCCCAGGTACATTGTCTGAGATGGGCATTGAGGTAATTGGCCAGGAAGCTTTGCAAGAGGTGGCCAGAGAGGTTACAGATAGTTCCCTAAGTGCATAGATTTTTATATTCATGTTTATAGGTGGTCAAAAATATTCTTGGCATTTAGGTATTTTTTCCCTACTTGAGTACCATAACTTTGGAAGTATGATGAGACTGCTAGGAATAAAGGGAAGGAGGAGGGAAGACAATACATATTTGGATAATGTTTACTGTGTGTCAAGCATTGTGCTAAGTATATCTTACAAATAATATCTCATTTTATCTTCACAGCAATCTTGTAAGGCAGGTGCTAATATTATCTTCATTTGGTTAACTAGGTGGCACAGTGGATAGAGTGCTGAACCTGAAGTCAAGAAAACTCATCCTTCTGAGTTCAAATATGGCCTCAAATATTTCTTAGCTCTGTGACACTGGGCAAGTCACTTTTCCCTGTTTGCCTGTTTCCTCATCTATAAAATGAGTTGAAGAAGGAAATGCCAAATCATTTCAATATATTTGCTAAGAAAACTCCAAATGAGTTCAGAAAGAGTTGAATACCATTGAAATGACTAAACAACAACAACTCACTGTTCAGGAATCTAAGATAAACAGAGGTTAGGTGACTTGCCCAGAAGCATACAACCTGCAAGTATATGAAACTAGATTTGAACTCAGTTCTTTCTTAATCTTGGCTCAGCCTTCTATCGACTGGGTCACCAGTTACCACAGAATGAGAATTATTTTGCATTTTTATCTATTGTGTGAATCAAGATAGTCAATCTTTTCATCATCAAGTAAATCAAACTTCTAGTACTGAGCCTCTCCATACTTGGCAAGATGAATATGCTTGTAGTATACATTATCTGTTACTAAGCACATACTCAGAGCTGGAATTCCTGAGCATCTATTCTTCCAGTCCAGTTTTTGAGAACAAAGCACAATCTTCACATCAAGATGACTCATTGTATAGGATTACTATTGTTATCTAGTCATCTTCTCTGTTCTTTTTTCACCATGGGAGGAGCCCCAAATAATATTATTTTTTCTTTCTTTGCTAATGGAAAGCCCTGCATAATTATTTTCAAAGTTACAGAAGTGGTTAAATTTCTCATTAATGACTATTTACTCAAAAGATGATTTATCATTCAGGTCTACTGAAAAAAAAAAACCCATAAAGATCAGTTCACAGAATAAACATATAAATTGACTTTTTATATGTCACTGAGATGCAAGGTAGGTATGTTATCAGCTCATAAAAGGATTGATTCTTCCTGACAATGAGTTGACAGGATTTGTAAAAATTCACTTTTTCTGTAGAAATGCATTGTCATGTAAACTAGAATTGGAAAGAAAGATATGTCAATTATTCCATATATGAGCAAATCATCTATTACCACAAAGGTATAATGCCTTTCGTAATTAGGCTTTTGTAAAAGCAACAGAATAGGATACCAGTTTATGAGACAGCTACAGTGTGCTATGGGCCCTAGAAACAGGTATCATGCATGTCAGGTGCTGTATGATTTATATCACAAATTATTATATAAATGCTAGGTTTTGAAAGATCTAGCTTTTAACCTTGACTTTGTTAACCACAACAATGAGACTTTAACAAATCATTAAAGTTTTCAAATTGTTTTTTTACCAGCAAAATGAGGGCATTGGGTAAGATGATTTCTATGTCTCCAGCTGAAAATTCTAGTAAAAGTTTTTTTTTCCTCTAAAAATATATTTGAATCCCTTTTCATATTGATACATTATGTTATATCTATATGCTAGCAAATTAAGTCAACAACTGATCTAAAATATGTTCTTTTGAAAAGTGAAAAAATTATTATGACATTTTCAGAAGATAATTAAATGAAAAGATATATTAATACAGATATACATTGACTGAATGCCAGCACACTGTGAATCTGAAAATCTACCAACATTTTTAAAAGACCTGCTAAATATCAGTAGTGAACATTAGGAATACAAAGTAAAATAATGAAACTATCTCTGTTCTCAAGGTGCTTACACTCAAGGGAGTTAGCAAATATGTATATATGTGTATATATACACAAATACATATATACACATATATGGGTACACACACATATATATGCATATATTTATATACCTTGAATAAATAGATGTTAATAAGTACAAATAAATGCAGGTCATTCAGTGCAGTCTATTTAGGAGAGAAATGCACTTGCAGTTAGAGGTATTAAGGGAGATTTCATTTAAAAGCTGGGCTTAGACTGTCTTGAGGGAAGTTATAGGTTCTATAAGGAAAATGTGAGGATGTTATGCATTCCAGGAATGGGCAATGGTCAGGGCAAAAATACTGACAATGAAGATGTTATGTGACAGGTATGAAGAACAAAGAAGACATTTTGGCTAGTTGAAGGAGTGAGATTAAGCAACCATTACATAATGGGGTTGAAGTGATAGCTTGGAGCCAGTTTATGGAAGATTTTAAAAGCCAGAGAAGTTCCTATTTTATCTAAGAAGTGATATTATTATTAAGTCAGGGAGTAACATAGTCAGACTCATGTTAAAAGAAATTGCCTTGGTAAAAACAAGTTAGGATGGCTGAAGAGGAGAAAATTTGAGATAGTGAAACCAGATATGAGGTTACTATTACTACTTCTACCACTACTACTGCTAGAGGAGAGGGCCAATGGTAATGTCCTCAGGGTGTGCTGGAATAATAGGGCACATTTCATATTTAATACATGTGCATATCACAATACATATATATGTATATATATTACATATGTGTATATGAGTGTGTGTGTATATATATATATGTATATATATATATATATATATATATATATATATATGATAGTAATTTCACTCTAAGTTGGAGACTAGTTTTAAATGTGATTATAGTCTATAATCCAATGATATGAGTGAGTACATTAATACATGTGGGAACTATGAAAATACACAAAAACATTTTTCAAACAATCTTTATTTAATTTAGGTGAAAGCAGCTAGATAACACAGTGGATAGAGGTCCTGGAGTCAGGACGACTTGTCTTTGTGAGTGCAAATACAGACTCAGATACTTAATAGCTGTGTGACCCTGGGCAAGTCACTTAACTGTTTGCCTCAGCTTCCTCATCTATAAAATGAGCTAGAGAAGGAAATGCAAAGCACTCCAGTATCTTTGCCAAGAAACCCCAAATACATCATGACATGGCTGAAACAACTGAAAAACAATGTTATAGGTATAAGGAATATAACTTTGATTTCAACAGTAAAAAGAATGCCCTGTTGAAACAATTCCTTGTACTAATTAAAGTATTAATGGAAGTAGTATCTTTTCAAACTACTGTCTTAGTCACTTGGAGCAATGAGTGGTGTAACTTACTGATGATCACACATTAAATATGTGTTGGAGGCAAGACAAAAATACAGATTTTCCTGGATCAGATGTCATCACTCTGTCCACAATGGCATATTGCCTCTCAGTTTTCAAATAAAATATTTTTAATATGGTCTAATTATATTTCTATATAATTGGATTCGTTTAGCAACCTAAGTATTTTTATGCATTTAAAAATATTATTCTAAGAAGAGATCATAAAAGGTCAAAAACATGTGCTTTGAAGCAATTAAAAGTCATTTGCACTCGGAACAAATTAAAAATAAAAGCATTATACTGAAACAGATTTTATCTCAAAACTACGCAGAACTAGAAGGGACCTGAGGCATGACCTAGTATAATCTATATCTAAGTGGGAATTCTTTCTACAAAATATTCATTATAGGCTTATCTAGTTATTGGTGAAAGATGCCAAAAGGGGAAATTCAGTGTCTCCACAGTAGCTCACTTCATTTTTATTAGCACCTATTATTTTAAACATTTTCCCCATATGTATTCAGCCAGATCTGTTTTCTTTATTTCCAGCCATTGTGCTTATTGTTGCCCTCTGTAACCAAGGAGAAAAAAGCTAATTCAAAAATACAGAATTTGAAGGTTGGAAGGGACCTTGCCACCCATCTAGTGTGTCTCACATATAAAAGGAATCCCTTTAATAATATACCCGACAAGTGATCTTCTTCCACATGACAGGTTTTCAAATACTACAAGATAGCTATCATCCTATCTGCTTCCCCTCTTCCTATCTTCTTTTCACTACTTTAAACATCTCAATTCCTTCAGTAGATCTTTAAATGGTAGAGTTTATAGGCAAGCGTGGCATCTTACTTATTCCCCTGCCCTCCTTAAAGTGCTCTCCCAATAGGTGTTAAAAGTTTAAGATAGGGTGGAGCCAAGATGGCAGAGTAGAAACAGCTCATCCAAGCCAATCTACCCCCAGATTCCCTCCAAACTATGTAAAAGAGGACTCTGAACAACTCCTGGAGCCCCAGCACCCACAGAACGACACAGAGAAGCTAAACTCCTGCTGAGGACAGCACAGCAGCCCTGCAGGAAGGACCAGCGCAGTGCTCTGGGAGCTGGCAGCTCGCAGAGCATGGGGAGCCAAGCCAAGCCCAGGTGCCTGTGAGCCGAGGTTTTAGCCACAGGGCAGCAGGGCCAGCAGTGGCTAGAGGAACCCCAGAACACCAGGAGCAGTGGAGACTCCAGAATCATCAACATAGACATGCCTAGGAAAAAGTAAGAGGTTAGTGTCCTATGTACTTTGGGACCAGTATTTGGGGAATGCGTCAGCTCCCTCCCATGGGGGCGAGAAGCCACTGAGGAGACACACCATTTTGTAGTTTTCAGAGGCAGCTCCAGCTCCCGGCCTGCAAATTGTAGGGAGATCCAGCGATCAGTCTTGGGGGGTAATTGCTCTTCCTTTAACCTCCCTGGATCTGGATTGTGATCTAGGGTGGAAATCGTGGGTGGGTTTACAGCTTGCCAGAAACAGAAGTTGCCCCCCACACGTTCGGGACAAAAATTCCTCTAGCTGGCCTTAAAGCCATAGTATGGCAACAAGCCCAAAAGTCATGCAAGTAAGTGGCAACATGCCAAGGCAAAGGAAACAGAAAAATGCAAACCTAGACTCCTATTTTGGGTGCATAGAGTGGGAAAAGGACTGTGAGGTCAGAAGTCCTGCTCCAAAAGCCCCAGGCGAAAATATGAGTGGATTGCAGGCCATAGAGGGCCTTAAGAAGGACTTTAAAAATCAAATAAGAGAAGTGGAGGAAAAATTGGAAAGAGAAATGAGAAGGATGCAGGAAAAGTATGAAATGAGGGTCAACAGCCTGACTGAGGAAAACAACACCTTAAAAAATAGACTAACTCAAATGGCAAAGGAGGCCCAAAGGGGCAATGAGGAGAAGAATGCCTTAAAAATTTGAATTTGCCAGATGGAAAAAGAATATCAAAAGTTCACTGAGGAGATTCATTCCTTCAGAGTTAGACTCGAGCAAATGGAAGCTAATGACTTTAGGAGAAATCAAGATGCTGTTAAGCAGATGCAAATAAATGAAAGATTAGAAGGCAATGTGAAATATCTCATGGGAAAAACCACTGACCTGGAAAATAGATCCAAGAGAGACAATTTAAAAATTATTGGACTACCTGAAAGCCATGATCAAATAAAGAACCTAGAAATCACGCTTCAAGAAATTATCAAGGAAAATTGCCCCGATGTTTTAGATCCAGAGAGCAAAATAGAGTTTGAAAGAATCCACAGATCACCTCCTGAAAAAGATCCCAAAAAGAAAACTCCCAGGAATATTATAGCCAGGTTCCAGAATCCTGAGATCAGGGAGAAAATACTCCAAGCAGCCAGGAAGAAACAATTTCAATACTGTGGAAACACAATCAGAATAGCACAGGACTTGGTAGCTTCTACACTGAGGGATTGAAGGGCATGGAATATGATATTCCAGAGGGCAAAAGAGCTGGGAATGAACCCAAGGGTCACCTACCCAGCAAAACTGAGTATTTTGTTTCAGGGGAAAATGTGGTCATTCAGTGGAATAGAGGACTTTCAAGCATTCTTGAGGAAAAAACCAGAGTTTAATAGAAAATTTGACATCCAGACACAAGAAGGAAGAGATGCCTGAGAAGGTAATCAGGGAAAATAAATCAAAAGGAACTTATCAAATTGAACTATTTACATTCCTATATGGAAAAACAGTATCTGTGACTGAGGAAACCTTTCTCAGTCTGAGAATAATGGAAGAAGGTTTTGTGGTCATATGAATACATATGTGAATATATGTGTGTAAGGTTACAGTTAAATATGGATAGAGGGCATAGGTTGAATTTGTTGGGAAGGGAGGATACTCAAGGGGTGAAATTATGAGGTGAGAGAGGAAAGTGGCAAGAGGAGATGGGGAGAGACAGGGTAGGGTAAACAATCTCATGTAGAAGAAGGAAGGGGAAGTGGTTGTAAGGGAGAGGGAGAATAAGAAGGCAAAAAAGGCAAAACCACATTCTCATTGAATTTGGTTCAGGGACAGAATGAAATACATACTAAATGGGATATCTCAACCTGCAGCAGAATAGGGGAAAGGGGAATGAGAGGATGGATGATGGATGGGTTGGCATCCTTGGAAGTACCCACTATAGAAGAGGGACAGGATCATGTAGGGAATGGACCAGGTGGGGGTGGGATGAGTGGGAGGGAATTATAAGCAGCCTTGTACAATATATCTACCATGATAATGTTTTGCATAGCTAGACATGTACAACATAAACTGAATTACTTATCTCCCCAGAGGGAATTGGTGACAAGGGAGGAAAGAAATGGATCTGAAATTCAAGGTCTAACGATTAAATGTTTCAAATATATATAAATATTATTATTAATACTCTTTTGCTTGTAATTGGGAGATAAGATGTGCAGGCATTGGAACACAAAGATTCGCTTTCCTCCAATTGAAAAGTCGAAGGGGGTATGGGAGAAGGTATGGGAGAGAGCAGATTGAAGGAAACGATATCTTGTGGGACTACTATTCTGGGAGGTTGGGTAGGGGAATAATGGGGGGAAAATGATTGTAACTCAAAATCTGGCGGAAATGAATGATGTAAAACAGAAGTTAATAAAGCATTTTTTCAGGGGTGGCTAGGTGGAGCAGTGAATAGAGCACTGGCCCTGGAGTCAGGAGGACCTGAGTTCAAATTCAGCCTCAGACATTTAACACTTACTAGCCATGTGACCTTGGGCAAGTCACGTAACCCCAATTGCCCTACCTTCCCCACTCCAAAAAACAAAAAGAAAAATAAAGCATTTTTTCAAAGGAAAAAAAAGTTTAAGATACATAAAATTACATGCAAGTCACAACTCTCCCCTACCAAATACATGCATACATGCTCATGTGCATGCATACACACTCACACATAAACTGCTTTATGCAAAAAGGAAGATTTTCACAAAAACATATTGTAGCACATTTCCTTTCATGATTTAGATAGCCTCTTAATTATGCCTTCCTATCCATTAAATAAGATGAAAATCTAAAATGCACTTTCGTCATATATTAGTGTAGAATTTGATCATTATTTTTCACTTTATGGGTAGCTAAATGGCATTTTTACCAAAGAAGGAAGGAATAAGCATTTATTAAGCACCTACTATTTGCCAGACAGTATGCTAATTTCTTTACAAATAGTATCTCATTTGCACTCATAACAACTGAATGAGGCAAGTGCTATTATAATGCTATAATGTAGTACTTTGCAGCTTGTTTCAGCTATTTAAGTGTCTTTGAGTCTTGCCTGTGATTGTGTCAAGTTTATGGAAACACTGTACATTGTGTTGCCCTTAATAGGCCAAGGGAGTTTGGAGACCTTCTCTGACCTTAATAGACCTAACATCATCACATTGAGTCCGTGAAAGGAACTTCCCACAAGAGCAGAATAGGAAGGGTGGAACAGGTAGGATCAGAACAGATAAAAGCTTGAGCACAGGCCAGGACAAAGCAGAGCTAAGAAAGAAAATGTTTGTGATGTCAGCACTCTGTATGCTGTTCCATCTATTGCTCTGTATTGGTGCTACTTTTTTTAGACAGAAGAACCCTGTCTGTTGATTTATGTTATTTTGTCAGACAAAAGTACTCTGTTAATTTGTATTGATTTCTCAGACAGAAAGTCAATTGAGATGATAGTGCTGGAAATGTGTATAAATATTGTTGTAGTCCTGTTAGGCTTTGATTTCCTAGAAACAGAAACTGTGAAGAGCTTGGTGTTGAGTAGTCCCCATGAGCTGCAATACGGAAGAGGAGCCAAGAGCCACCTACCTCTTAATCCAGGCGAGACTTGAGAGCATGGAAGAGGAGCCATGGGGTTTGGAAATCAGCCTACAGTTAAGATGAAAGAGACTACTTGGGTACTATGTGCTGACTAATGATATTGTAACTTATTGTGATCTAGCATTGGATGGCATTTGTACTTTATACTACCGCTTAAGAATGATTGGCTTAAGTATGATTACCCCTTAAAGATGATTGGCTTATAGAAGATTTGAAGTCAGCCTGGAGTTAAGATCAAAGAAGACTTGACTTGGGTACTCTATATTGATTAAGGAGATTGTGACTTTTACTGAATGATATGTTTTGTCTAAGACTATGTGGCCACCTTAGTAACAAGTTGTTATGTTATATTGTTGTGAATATTGTGCTTTCGTTTGTTTTATGAATGTTTAGTTTGTTGTTGTGAATGTTTTGCTTTAGATTATCATTGAATAAAAGAGAGTTCACTATACTAGCAATTAGATTATTAAAGTTATTCACAGCAGCAGTCATCAGGAGAGCTGCTCATGATTGACTTTACAAATGCCCACTTGACTATTTGAGTGAATGAATTTTAAGTAACTTGCCCAGGATTACATAACTAAAGACATGTCAAAGGCCTATTGCACTATCCATTGCACCACATACCTGCCTCTAGGTTTAAATCACCTTTTCTACAATAATGCTGTTAGGATGGTGTAAGACAAATAAAAACAGCACACAGGAGAGCTGCTAGCACAGCTTCCATCTTGCTCTGGTCAGACAAGAAAGACACTGAAAAGGGGTTAATCATCTTACTTTTTTCTAGTCTAATTTTCTCAGAGTAAGATTGCTGATAATGGGAGCATTAACTCCTACAGCATTCCCTAATCACCCTTCTTGCAAGAGCCAGCAAGAAGTGGTTGGGGCAACTACCCCCACATCTTGATGGGGTCAGTTGAGACAGGTACTACTTGTGCATTCCCTAAACCCCCTCAAGCTTCAGTGGGGGCCCACTGAGGCAAACACAGATTCCCCCCAAGCCTTGATGGGGTCTGATCAAGGCATACACAGCATTTGTGCACTCAACCCTACAGTTCTCTATTTGTTGACCAATGACAACCTATTTTTTAGGGACAACAGACAAAGAAGGTATGTTGCCAACAATAACCTCACAAGTTTATAACACTCCATCCCTGTATCTCATTGTGTAGTCACAATGGGTGTTTATATTATTTATCACTATATAATGCTGAGCAAGAATAGTGGAGATGTTTTGAACCATAATTGTCAGCACTAATTTCTATTACCTGGGAATAAGAGATTATTACGGCTATGGATCCTGGGAAACTGAACTCTAAGAAACTATAACAAAAATTCCCTTTACGCACACTAAAATCCATCTTTACTTACAGATGGTAATTTAATTCTTAGTATCTTTATTTTACAAATGAATATACTGATGTTTAGAGTGGACAAGTGATTGCCCAGTAGGGCTAAGCTCTGATCATTTCTCTCTAAGTGCAGCACACTTTCTCCTATACCGTATTGCCTTGGCATTGTTTATTAAATCAGTTATACTGCTTCATTCTAGAACTCCCCATCACATTTCAAGGTCTGTCTATAAATTCCTTCAGCTCATTAATTTGTATAGTATGAGGTTTATTTACATAAGTCATCTTTCATTTCAGGCATTTTTCCACAAAAATGAAACTGGAGTATGGTAGAAGATAGAAAAAAAGTGAGACAATCAGAAATATGTTTGTTTCTTATGTCCTTCCTATTATTTCTAATCTAATCTACTTCCTTTTAATTCCTCCCTATTTATTTCTTGATTCACCTGAACAGCTGTACCGTAGATTAATTTTTCTGTAATTCTTTTGTATTGCCAGTTTTCATTGCTGTTCTGTTTTATTCTCCAGAATTTATTCTTTTTGATGGGAGCTCTGTGTTTGTGTGTGTGTGTGTGTGTGTGTGTGTGTGTGTGTGTGTGTGTGTTTGATTGTACTGTGTCCCCTCTGCCCCAATGGGAGATAACTAAAAGACAATCATAATAATCCCAATGATAGATAAGCAGTTAAGTTCCTAATGGTAGGCAGTGAAATTTATGCATTTTCCTTGATATGCATTTTTTAAGGCTCCTGCTAATTTTTAAACAAAGAAGGTCCTACCTTGTTAGCAACAAAAAAACTACTTTTTAAATGATTGTTAACTTGGATAATAGTGTGTCCTGTAAAAATAGAGGCCTTCAACAAAGCTTTGAAGGCCACTTATAAGGGAAGCTAGTTTAGATATTGGCTTCAGATATTCTGTCTTATAGGAAGACCCTGGGTATTAGATTATAGAATATAAAAAGCATGCATAATTTGATGATACTGGAAATATCATGAAGGAAGAAAGAAATAATTAAGACTTTTTGGTCATTTTTTTCAATCATCTCTTTGGTAGGCAGGGAAAAAAAAAACAATTCTCCCCTCCACTCTCAGTTTCCCTCATTTCATCTATCACCTTTTCTCTGTGTCTCTGTGTCTATCTCTTTGTTACTCTTTTTGTCTGCCTCTGTCTCCGACTTTATACCTCATAAGCCCATAAAAAATGCTTGTTTACTTCCCTGTACTTTATACACACATATGCACAAATATAATTAGTTTTCTTCAAGTGAGTTTTAGCCAAAGACATAATGGCAATAATAATAATAGTGACTAAAATATATTTTATTATAAGTCCCAAGAATTTGAGAATTATGGCTAGAAGAAGAAGTCAATCGCTTCTCCAAACCCCTTCTCTCATGAATGCTGCTTATACACCACTGCCAAAATCACTAAATTGGGGGTATGCCCAGTTCACTGCTACTAGTATCTGCTGCATCATTTCCTCTAGCTCTTATAGTTCCTTAAGTTCTGATTACAAGGAATTCATGACCTTTGATGTACCTGAGGTGCTAGTGAAAGGCTCAGGAGACATTGTTAAAGACATATTTGTCATTACTTTCATGGTACAGGGTCATCATTTCTCAAGCCATTCATTGTATTCACTAAAGCACTTGAAAGCATAGGCCAGTGCACAAGATTTCCCCTAAGGAACCACACATAAGAGAATAGAAAATACTAGTGAAGGCATTCAAGTTGCCTCCAGGTAACCAGACCTCCCAGAAAAGCATTACTCAAAATCACCTCAAAGCACTCTCATTAGCTCTGTGGATGTGATCTTGTCAAAACACAACAGCTGTGCTAACCCAATGTGAAGACCATTTTAAGTAATATAGGTCTATGTTATTTGTTCATTGAAAATCTAATTACAGGCAGGCTCAATTTAAGACAAGCTGAGTTTTTCATAAGGGTTAGTAACAGTAGCTGTACCCTCTTCCCTTATAGCTCTACTGCTTTGTTTTGCTTAATTGAGCTAGAAGTATACAGTAGCTATCCAGAGAACCACATAAGGTTCTAGCCAAGGGTGGCTCTTTAGGTCCTCAAGAGCAGTCCTTTGAGTGAATCCAAACTTCATAGAACAAATCCTCCTAATAAAAGCATTTTTTCTGTAAAACTTGTACTTAGTCAAAAGGCTGCACCCAAGGATCTGGAAGGCCACATGTAACCTCAAGGTCACATGTTCCCCACCCCTTACTGACTAAAGCTATTAGGTGATGGGAAAGTAATATAGCATTTTGAATTTTGATATTTATAATTTCAGTTGTGTCCAACTTTTCTTGAACCATTTGAGGTATTCTCAGCAAAGATACTGGAGTGGTTTACAGGTGAGGAAACTGAGGAAAATGGGGTTAAGTAACTTTAACTTGCCCAGTGATACACAGTTAGTAAATATGTGAAGCCACATTTGAACTAAGATCTTCCTGATTTCAGGTCTAGTGTTCCATGCACTGTCCTAACCAGTTACCCTAAGTCATACAGAGCACATAAACACACACATTTGCATATGTGTGTATGTGTATATATAGATAGATAGATAGATATATGTGTGTGTGTGTGTAAATCAATATTGATATCAATATAATATAATATATATATATATATACTGGGTTAGCACTATATATCTATATCTATATATCTATATATATCAATGTAATATATATATATGTATATATATATATATATATATTTATACACACACAGACACAGATATAGACACACACAAACTCATATACACACACAGATACACAGACACAATACACCTGAGTAAATGCAATTCCAGGTTTAGAGGGAAGACACACATGGGGGCAAAAACATCTCAGTAAGCTACAGGAGTCAGATTTGCTTTAAAAACATCCTACCCCTTCATCCAAACTTTTTATATCCTTTCTCTTTGTGTCTCTGTCTATGTCTTTGTCTCCTTTTTCATTTACATACAAATGTTTAGAGAGATCTATATGTGTGAGTATGTTCCTATGTTTATAAAGATATATGTATTTACAAATGTATATGTGTATAAATGTATGTCTATTTGTAGATGTTCTTATGTATGATATATATATATACATATATATATACACAAATATTATGCTATTGATCACTCATCATATTGTCCCTAGATTTTACTAATTAGTAAAGGTGTTGAGATTTAATTATCTAGTCTATATTTAGGGCTTTGGACTAATACTATTGCTGATTCTGGGCCTTACAATGTACTAACTTATACAACACCCTCTGTTTTGACAAAATTTGAGCAGGTGTTTTGGAGGATAGAGTGAGCACAGCATCCCTTGAGCCATTTCAGAGTGCTTTGGGAACCATTTTAGTTGAACCATGAAGTGACACAAATGAATGAACATTTATATGCCTTTTGGTATATTCAAAGATGCTTGATGTTTAGTGCTGTGTATCCTAAGCAGGATTTTGGACCCATGTGTTGAGACACTGTAGTCCCTTTCAAAGATGATGAGCTAATTTTCATTTTAAAATATTCAACTTACTTTTAAGAATTGGAATCATACACACTGAAGTATGAAGTGGAAGACACAAGATGCAGAAGTAAACAATTCAATATTTTAACAGCTTTGGGAGAATCCTGAACTATGCTATATTGTTGATTCTATCTTTCAGTACTTCCCTAAGAGCACTGGAGGGGAGGAGGAACTAGAAAAATCTTAGTATGCACTCTAGGGTATTGCCAGGGATATGCTAAGATGTACTGACAGGTTTTCTTGGGTATCATTGCAACCTTCACCCACTTTGTCATTAGGATGAGTCCATATTCATAAATCTATGCTGCCACAGAAGTGACTGTTCTCTTCTTTCATTAAATAAATGCTAATATTTTGGTTTAAACTTATTGCCTTTAAATCCTTGCCCTTTACCCCATGGTTTCATCCTTTCCAATCTAGCAGAGATACACACCTTCACCAAATACCCTCAAAAATTACCTACAACTAACACATAATTTCTAATTAAAAAGCTTTTCCCCAGTCCTCATCTTCCTTGATTTCTATGGAAGAACTGGAATCATCAACTATTTGTTCTTTTTTGAAATATTATCCTCTGCTTTCTTTGGCATAGATTTCTCTAGGTTTTGTACTTTTATCCCTCTGTTTTTTTTCTTCTATTTCCTTTAGAGTCATTAATTCCCGTTCCTTCTAAAATATAAGTATTTAAGCTGAAGTGTTTTTATACTCTATCCTTTGATAATCTAATTTGTTTACTTTATAATTGAGATGTTGCAGAGGATAGATTCAAGCATCTCTGAGTTCAAATCTACTCTCAGACAACTCATTGGCTGTGCCATCCTGGGCAAACTACTTAACCTCAGTCTGTGTAATGGCAAGCAAATGAGTAGTTAGTGCCTTGTTTCAGTTCAAGTATCTTTGAGCCTTGCCCTGATTATGTCAAGTTTTTGTTAAGAAACAGAACTTGTGAATCCCACAGTGGGAGTGACATAAGAAGTCGGCAGCACAGGGAGGAGGTAAAAACCATATAAAAAGCTGAGCAGAGCTGGGACAGAGCAGAAACAAGAAGGGAATACTTGTGGTGGCCAGCACTCTATTTGTCTGTTTGTGATGATTTGTATTTGTGATACTTTGTACAGATGTCCTGATACCTTTCTGGAAACCCTGAAAGAGGATTTTCTTCTTGTTGGTTTATAGACGTTCTGGAGGAGAGGTTCAGAGTTCCTGGGACTATGCTGATGATTTGATTTCTTAGACCTTGTTTGTGGGTCTAGCATGATTTCACAGGCAGATAGTGAATTTATGATGGTGACAGAAATGTGTGTGAGTGTTATTTAGCCTCTGTTAAGCTTTGTATACTGAGAAACAGAAACTGCAAAGAACTTGAGGTGGATTGGACACTGTGAGCTTTAATATGGAACTGGAGCTGAATGAGAAACTGGACAAGGAACTGAGTGCTGACTACCTGTGAATCCAGGTGACAGTTGGGTAGATCCAGACAAGAGCTGGATCCATGGAAGAGGAACCATGGAATCTGGGAGCCATCCTAGACCCAAGATGAAAAGAACTCTCCTTGGGTACTTAGTGCTGGCTAAGACGATCATGATTTACTGTGACCTAGGGGTCCTTTGTGCTTTGTACCTTGTACCCCTTAAGAATGATTGACTTAAGGATGATCAAAAACTAATCTCTAATTAAGAATATAGAAGATTTTTTTGACTAAGAGATTAAGACAATGTGACCAAGGGAGTGGGAAAACCTTGACATTTTTCCTTTGTGTCCCTTAAGGAGGATTCCTCCTTCAGGATGACTGAGTTAAAAGATATCATTTACTGAATGATATCTTTTTTTTAAAACTGTGTGGCCATTTTAGCAATAAGTTGTTAAATCACTATGAATGCTGCACTTTGGTTTCTGTGAATGATTTGCTTTAGTTTATTGTTGAATAGAGAATTTGGTATACTGTGTAATCAGAACCTTAAAGCTATTCACAGCAGCAGTCCTCTGGAGAGCTGCTCATGCTTTGCTTTACAGTGTGTCTCAGTTTCCTCATTTATAAAAGTAGGGATACTGCCAATTGTTGTGAGTATGAAATGAGACACTTGAAAAGCATTTTGCAAACCTCACAGAGCATATTGCCCTCTCTATCATCATTATTCTCTCATCAAGTTACAGTCTCTCCTTGCCTACTATCTGCTTATCTACGGACTATAAACATGTCTGTATCTCTTCTATCTTCCAAACACCATCACTGCATCTATCCATCCACAGTGGTTATTGTCCTATATACCTAATTCTTTTTATGTCTAAATATATTGAGAAGTCCATCTAAATTAGGTAACTCCAATTCTTTTATACGCCCTAAATTCTTCAGTCTTTTATCCCTATACTCATTATTTAACCACAACTGTTTTCAACAGTTATTAATGATCTCTAAGTATCAAATCTTGTTTTCCTCTGTATTTATTGCATTTTAATATTCAAGTAATATTGTTTGAGTTCCAACTTCACTGCCTGCAATACACTACTCCCTCACTCATTAAAAAGGCAAGCAACATGATATCCATTATAAATGTGAGATCATGGTAGCCGCAGTGTTGTTGTTTCTGTCAGAAGGATGGCTGAGGTAGAAGAAACCCTAAAACGAATTCAGAGCCAGAAGGGAGTTCAAGGGATCATTGTTGTCAATGCAGAAGGCATTCCAATCAAAAGCACCATGGACAACTCCACCACCATGCAGTATGCCAACCTGATGCACAGCTTCATCTTGAAGGCTCGGGGCACTGTGCGAGACATTGACCCCCAGAATGATCTCACATTCCTCCGAATTCGCTCCAAGAAAAATGAGATCATGGTTGCTCCAGATAAAGATTATTTCCTGATTGTGATCCAAAATCCAACAGAATAATTTGCCATATTAGAGGCGCCAGATTTTTTTTCCTTTAATTTAATAATCTCCCTGAAAGAAAACATTCCTGTCCATTCCCTCTCACCACTGAATGGCTTGTGGAAAACAAAATGATGTCAGACTGGATTTGCAGAGATCATGTGACCCAGGGCGGGCCCGGATTGATTTTCTTAACCTTTTATCCACCTTGCTTCTTCTGAGGCCACAGCTGGAGCCTTTAGCCCTCAGGAAGAAAGCCTTTTGAGACAAGCTTAATGGCCTGGGCTGGTGGCCACCCCCAAGGCATACCCTCCCTCCTCCCAATCCAGGCTCTGGGCTTCTGGTTTTAAGTTTGTTGCTATTTTGAAAGGAACTAAAAATAGCTGTACCGATAAAAATAAATAAATAAATAAATAAATGTGAGATCATAAAGGACCTATGTCCAAAATGTCAATATTACAAAAAAAAAAGGTAAAAAAAAACATTCAGAAAGTCAAAAATGTATGCTTTGATTAGCACTCAGAATTTATTAGATCTCTCTGAAGGTGTATAGCATTTTTCCCCCAAATGCTTTATTAACTTCTGTTTTACATCATTCATTTCCATCACATTTCAAGTTACAATTTTCTGCAATTTTTTCCCTATCCTCCCAAAGCAGAATAGCAGTCCCACAGGATATCCCCTCATCCCATCTGCTCTCTCCCATATATTCTCCCATACTCCCTTAGACTTTTTCAGTATAAAAAGGTGAATTTCTTGTGCCCCAATACCTGTATATCTTATTTCCCAACTATATGTAAAATAGTATTAATAATATTATTTATATATTTTTAAACATTTGATTTTAAAACTTTGAATTCCAGATTCATTCCCTTTCTCCCTTGTCACCCACCCTCACTGGGAAGATAAGCAATTCAAAATATGTTGTACATACGTAGCTATGCAAAACATTACCATAGTAGATATATTGTAAAAGACTGATTATATTTCCCTCCCTCCTATCCCACCTCCCACGTGGTCTATTCCCTACTTTGATCCTGTCCCTTTTCCAAAGTGGATGCTTCCAACTTCACCCCACCCCCACCTTCCAATTCATCCTCCCTTCCATCATCCCCATTTCATACCCTTCCTCCCTACTCTCCTGTAGGGTGAGATATAATATTTAGTATGTATGTCATTCTCTCCCTGATCCAAATTCAATAAGAATAACGTTTTGCCTTTTTGCTTTCCTGTACTTCCCCTGCCTTGTAACCATTTTCCCTTGCCTCTTCTATATGAGATAGTTTACCCTACCCTGTCTCTCCCCATCTCCTCTTTTATATTCCTCTCTCACCTTTAATTTCACCTTTTAAGTATAATCCCTTCCTATTAAATTTGACCTGTTCCCTCTATCTATGTTTACCTGTAAACATATATACACACATTCACATATGGATCCATATGCCCATATACCATTCTTCAAATATTTTCATACTGAGAAAAATTTCATCAGATACAATTATTGTTTTTTTTTCCATATAGGAATGTAAATATTTCAACTTTGATTCATTCATTATGATTTCTTTTCCCAGTTTACCTTCTCAAGCATCTCTTGCTTCTTGTATTGAAGAGGGAAGGGTGATAAGGAGGGGGGGAGGGTAAGTGTTTCTGCCAGGGATACCTCCCTGGCATCCAGTCTGGAAGGAATTCACCAGGCTCAAGCAAACTTTGAAGCCGAAATTGTAAAGTTTATTGTTACACTGTAGAGAACAGCGGGCTAGATTCTTATGGAACCTGCAAACTCGCAGAGGCCACAGGCATAGTTTTAAGGTGTCAATTATGCTAACTAGGTGAGTAAGGGTGGGATCAGGGAGGAGTTAAGGAGTGGTCAGTGCTCAAAGGACCATACACTTTTAATATCAACTGCGCAGGTGTATTGCCCATGATTCACTGGGAAATAGCTCAAGCGGGGCTAACTGGAGGTGTGGTTTTAGGCCTGACATGTCACTAAAGAGTGCCCAGTCTGCCTCCCACCAAGGTCATCAGAGACAGTGTGGGTATATAATTGACTAAGGAGTTACCCTATAGATAAGGTATTGAAGAATTTATGGTGGGGCTGGCCACTCTAACTAAGGGAGATAACATTTACATAACTTATTGTTTCAAGCAGAGATAAACAGGTCATGAGTTGTTGCTGGGCAGAGTGCTGGAAGGGGGAAGGGGCAGAGTCAATGCTCTGAGGCTGGGGGGAGAGGAAATGTGATATTACAGACTGCTTTTACAAATTGATTTTACAAACATAAATCCCAAAGCACCTTATTTACAAACTGATGTTACAGATTGATACTACAGACATATATACATCACAAGGACCCCATCAGTATCAGGATGTTAAATTTTCTATTCAACTCTGTTTTTTTTTTCCTCAAGAATGCTTGAAAGTCCTCTATTCCACAAAAAGACCATATTTTCCCCTGAAACACGATACTCAGTTTTCTCAGCGTAGAAGCTGCCTGATTGTGTGTTATCCTGATTGTGTTTCCAGAGTATTCAAATTGTTTATTCCTGGCTGCTTGTAATATTCTCTCCTTGATCTGGAACCTGGTTATGGTATTCCTAGGAGTTTTCTTTTTGGGATCTTTTTCAGGAGGTGAATGGTGGATTCTTTCTATTTTGCCCTTGGTTTTAAAACATCAAGGCAATTTTCCTTGAGAATTTCTTGGGGCATGATTTCTAGGTTCTTTCTTTGATCATGGCTTTCAGGTAGTCCAATAATTTTTAAATTATCTCTCCTTGATCTATTTTCCATGTCAGTGGTTTTCCCAAGACATAGTTCACATTTCCTTCTATTCTTTAATTTGTTTGGATCTGCTTAACAGCATCTTGATTTCTCATAAAGTCACTAGCTTCCATTTGCTCAGGCTAAATCTGAAGGAATGATTCTCCTCAGTGAACTTTTGAGATTCTTTTTCCATCTTGCAAATTTAGCTTTTTAAGGCATTCTTCTCCTCATTGCCTTTTTAGCCTCTTTTTCCATTTGTGTTAGTCTATTTTTTAAGGTGTTATTTTCCTCAGTCAGGCTGTTTACTCTCATTTACTACTTTTCTTGCATCTTTCTCATTTCTCTTCCCATTTTTTCCTTTGTTTCTCTTACCTGCTTCTTAAGTTCCTCTATGACCTGTATACAGCTCATATTTTCATTTGAGGCTTTCGGTGCATGACTTCTGACCTCCCAGTCTTCCTCCTGTTCCAAGATTTGATCCTCTTTGCCCCCAAAATTGGAATCTAATGTTGAATTTTTCTGTTTATTTTGTTTCCTTTGCCTAGTCATGTTGCCATTCAATGACTTGACTTTTAGGCTTGTTGCCACAGTAAGACTCTGCCACCAGCCAGGGAAGCTTCCTTCCCACATGCTGAGGTTTTCTCAGCTGCAGAAGGTATTATTTGGATGCCCTCTCTGAAGCCCCCACACTCCCTGGTTACACATCCCAAGACCTCTACCCCAGACCACAATCCAGATCCAAGAAGGTTAAAGCAAGATAGATTACCTCCAAGATTGATTGCCTGGTCCCCCTATGCTCTCCAGGCCAGGAGCTGAAGCTGCAACATGGCACA
Organism: Gymnobelideus leadbeateri; assembly: GCA_011680675.1. NCBI lineage: Eukaryota > Metazoa > Chordata > Mammalia > Diprotodontia > Petauridae > Gymnobelideus > Gymnobelideus leadbeateri. The sequence continues at coordinate 240 of WOXC01007305.1, read as the reverse complement.
AGCTGCTGAGTGGCTCAGTGGCTTCTCACCCCCAAGGAAAGAGGCTGAAGTGTTCTCCCCACTAATGAGTCCCAAAGTCCATAGAGCACTAACCTCTCACGTTTTCCTTGTAATCTATTTGTTGGTAATTCTGGAAATGCCACAGCTGCAGATGTTCTGGAGTCCCTTCAGCTGGTTGCTGGTCTGGGGCTAAAAGGTCAGACTATGGTGGTTTGGCCTCTGCTCCCAGAGCTCTGTGCT
>WOXC01007304.1:0-196539 GCA_011680675.1 Gymnobelideus leadbeateri | reverse complement strand
AAGAAGAAGAAGAAGAAGAAGAAGAAGAAGAAGGAGGAGGAGGAGGAGAAGGAGAAGGAGAAGGAGGAGGAGGAGGAGGAGGAGGAGGAGGAGGAGGAGGAGGAGGAGGAGAAGAAGGAGAAGAAGAATGAGGAGGAGGAGGAGGAGGGGAGGATTCACATAGCATTTTAAGGTTTAAGAATGACTACCAACATGTCAGCTGAGCCTTGCAATAGCCCTGGGAGGTAGATGCTGTTATTATCTCCTTTTTTTTTTTAAAGCAATTGGGGTTAAGTAACTTGCTCAAGGTTACATGGGTAGTCATTATTTATGTGTGGGTGCTCATTTTCTGAGGCCGGATTCGATCTCGAGTCATCCCAACTCTGAGGCCGGTACTCTTACTCACTGTGCCACCTAGCTGCGCCTATTATCTCCTTTTTATAGATGAGAAAGCCAAGGGAGACAAATGAGGAGATGTGTCCAAGGTCACAGAGCAAGTGTCTGAGGTGAGATTAGACTCAGGTCTTCCTAGGCCACTGCTCTATGAACCCTGGCTCTCCTGGGTGCCCATCAGTGGTCCTTACTGACGAGGGGGTCAGCACTGACACTAACCAAACCTGGGGGCTTCTCTTCCTGCATTTACTCTCTTTCAATCCCCTCTGAAGTGATGCTTCTTCTCCCAGGGCCCTGTTTATTTTCTGTACATGATCCTGCCATTGATCGCCATCTCTGCCATCAGCATTAGTCATTCACTATTTGATAGGTGGTAAACTGATCCAGGCCAGTGCACCGCACTGTGAATGCTCAGTTGATATTAGGATATATTCTCATACTTTGTTTCCAGCCAGATGGCATCCTCAGAATTTATCCTGTTGGATATTAAAGACAGTTACAATCAAATCACAGAACTTAATCCATCACATGAATTTAATCAGTCATATATAAACTTAACATTGGTGCAAGTCAAGGATTCAAGGAATTTGAATTTTCATTTCCTACCATTTATTGCATACATAAAGAAATGGGAGGGGAGACAAATATAACGGATTTTTCTTTCCCTGCAGGAAGGAGGTTCTCCCTGCCCAGCTGGACCTCTGTGACAATGTTTGAATGCATTTCTTGAACTCTCATTAGTGTAAGTGTGTCCCTAATTAGGATGATTGGCATGTATTGAAGAGAACTAAAAACTGAAAGTTATATACATATGTGTATCTCTACATACAGATACACACATGTATGAATATATAGATACATATATATACACGTGTGCACATATACATTTATATAAGTATGTGTATACGAATGTGCTTTGTGCATCTATACCTATGGACATACGTATGTATGTACTATGTGTGTATGTATATATGGATATATATGTCTCCAATTAGATTTCTGGTTCAGATGTTTGTTTTAAGAACTCTTCTGGGTCTCTCTAGTTAGCTGGTCTCCTGACTCAGGATTAGAGTCTTTGGGTTTGGTAAAGTTGGCATCAATATTTTACATGTCTCCATCTTTAATTAGGTTATAATATTATCAAGTGCCATGCAGGGCTCTCTTTCCACAAATTAGACCTGAACGCCACAAACAAACTAATTTGTGTCTCAGGGCTTTGACTGGGCCTCATGGCCGACTCTGGAGCTCATACAAGTTCTCCTGACCCTCTGGATTTCAAATGCCTGAGGGTAAAAAGCAATTATAAAAACATGACTCTCCCAGATCAGCTTTCCACTCTGCCTTGTCTCTGTTTTATTGATGGGAGATTGAAGGAAGATTCAAATCAGCCATCCTTCAATTCTTTACCAGCAGCAAAATACAGAAATCATTAGCTTTCCCGTGTAAATGACTTTGTCCTGTCTTATTATTCAAAACTGCTTGGCTCTATGACTTAAAACGAGCTTGCTGAATATTTATTTTGAGTTTTCAGCAGTGGTAGCACACCATTACTTTGTTCCCAATGTTCTTTTTAAAAATGATAGTGCTTTTTATAGCAATTAAAACAAACATTAATTAATATGGTGAAGGTACTAGCACTATCTGCCTTAATTTAAGAGTCTGCCCCTCAGAGAGCTTGCCCTAGGTAGGTTTCTACAAATCAACAATGGTAAGAAATAAGTGAATATGAAATGCATCCCCTCTAATCTATGCCCCTCTCTTTATAATCTAGAACCTCGTGTTGCAAAAGGGTTCTAGGATTACTCAGACTTGTTTGTTTGAGTGGAGAGAGATACGAGTTTGGTCCCATCTCATCTCTGACTAGTGTAAAGAACAGCCATTCATTTGTTTTCAAAGGTAACCAAAAGATCCACATCAAAGGGAAAGAAATAGAATTAAAATTAGGATTAGGCGACTGGGACTCTGCTCCAGATTGCCAAAATTTAGAGGGCACTGACAGGAACCTATCCTAATTCATGAACTTGAAGCTGTTAATCTTCATGCCCAAACAAGAAGAATGTGTATGCCTCTTGGTGTCTCAGATTTCTCCCTATGGACCCTTTTGTCTTTAAGAGATGAGGTCTCTCCCTAAGGTCTTTCCCCACAAACTCCAACTGAACTTGTTTTTAACAATTAGGATTGAGAGTACCTTTGGTTCAGCTTACCCAGGGCTTCACAAGAGCTCCTTTCGGCTCTGAAAGAGGGTCTGATGCTCTTCCCCAAAGCCAGTGCTCATTCTTGCAGGCAGGATATTTGGGAGAAAAGCAGGTCAATGCATTGGCTAGTTTTAAATACTGACATACTGATGCTATTTCTGATTCCCTCTTGGTGGACCCACTGATGATACTGACCCCATGCCATGGGAAGCCGTCCAAGGTCAAGTGTGCAATGGCCTCATATAGCTATCCCATCCCACCAGAGGCAAAGCCCAGCTAGGGCCTCAGGATCTGCCTTTTTCATTTGGTTTGTCATTGAAGTGCTTATCTCTGCTCCCCTATTTATTTTGGTTTTTTTTTTTCACCTCATATCTATTTACTTCTGAGTCTTAATTTCCTTTACTCTCTTTTAAAACACATATGTAAAATATATATTTTAAATGTATACTTTCGCCCTTTTTCCCAATTGCAAATGAGATTAAGGTTAAGATTTCCTGGTTTCTTACTAGAAAACAAGACAGGCAAAATAATGAAATGTGATTTTAAAATTAGAAAGAAAAAAAAGAAGAAAAAAAATGGGGTGGCTAGGTGGCGCAGTGAGTAGAGTGCCGGCCCTGGAGTCAGAAGGCCCTGAGTTCGGATCTGGCCTCAGACACTTAACATACAAACAAAAACCTAGCCGTGTGACCTTGGGCAAGTTACTTAACCCCAATTGCCCTCCAAAAAAGAAAAAGCAAAAAAAAAAAATTAGAAAGAGAAAACTTTGGTCCTGGGAAGAGACATGAAAAGACATCTCCCCCCACTACCTGGTAGAGGTGGGAGTTCACAGATGTGGGGATGTGGAACACCCACCGCCTTTGTTATCAGATCTTTTATTTTGGGGCAATTTTATTGAATCTCTCTCTCACTCTCTCTCTTTCTCTCCTTCCATCCCTCCCTCCTCTGTCTTCCTCTTTCTGTCTATCTCTTCGGTTTCTCTTCTCTCTGTCTCTTCCTTCCTTCCTTCCTTCCTTCCTTCCTTCCTTCCTTCCTTCCTTCCTTCCTTCCTTCCTTCCTTCCTTCCTCTCTCTCTCTCTCTCTCTCTCTCTCTCTTTCTTTCTTTCTTTCTTTCTTTCTTTTTGTCTCTGTCTTTCTCCCTCACTTTTTCCCTCCCTCTCCTCTCTTTCTTTCTAAAAAAATTCTTTGTCCCCTGGGATAGGTCTCTGGGAGGGGGAAGGGGGAAGGATATAAGGTTAAATTTAAGTTTAGGGTATGTAAAAACTAAGTTATAAATAAAACTATTTTTAAAAGAATGAAATGTGAAGGTTTGGAGCTTAGTGAAAATCTGTGATGATCTTGATATTTATAGCATAGAGTTTGTTCTACATCTCCGAGCACCAGCTTTTTCATTTTGTTTTATCGTATCCCACTCTAATCCCACTCTACGTGTCTATACACGCATGCATATACACTCACATATTTGTACATATATATGCGTGTATTTCTAGATATGTGTGCACATGGGCTGGCCCTCTCCACTCTAGGTGTCTTTCTTAAGTTATTCTATGGGAAGCAGTCCAGCAAGGAGGTGGCAGGACTTGGGAGCCACAGGACTTGGGAGCCTCAGGACTTGGGAGCCTCAGATCCAAGGTCAAAGCCCAGCTCCTCAAACCTTGACAAGTCATTCAGACTTTTTGGTCTCAGTTTGCTCATTGTTTGGAGATGAGGCTATTGTACTAAGGGGCCTCTAAGGTCCCTTGAGGCCCAACACTATGATTCTATTACCCTGGGTGTATCTTAAACACATGAATTAAATGAAGATGTTGAGCCAAGCTCTATAAGGCTCAGCTCTCAGGAGAAAAAGATGTGAACACAAGCAAGGTTGTCTTTTTCCTTTCTTATTCATAGGGCAAGGGGGCATTGTTCTCTTCTCTGTAAGCAGGCAGCATGCCCACATGTCCAGGTGCCACTGTCCCTGAAGAGGACACCCTATGGGAGAGGAAAAAAAAGACAAAGATGGAAATGGCAAGTGTTTTCTTTGGTGAGTCTCTGGAATGGGATATCTTGGTTTTTGCAGGATCTGTGGTAGGGGAGGGGGGCAGGAGAATGGCACACAGCACTTAGCCCATCTCCTGGCTCCCCCCAGTAGAGGCCGGCAGGGTCATCCTCTTGTGAATCTAGGCACGGGCCTGACTACAATGGACAAGCTCAGAAGCTTTCATACAGGGAAGGGGTCACACTGAAAGCTCTCCAAGCATCAAGTCCAGAGTCGTTTTGTCGTCACTGTTTTAAATGGCCAGAGTTTTATTTTTAGAATCCCAGAATGCAAATCAAGTTTAATGATGCTGGAACTATAGCATTGAACTTCTCCTTGGGTAAAAATTCATATTTCAGAAACTGCACTCATTCTGCCACTCGCTGTTTCCATCCAAGTGTAACCTCGACATACAACACCCTCCAACTTGACTTTGCCTCAGTTCCAACAGTAGCTTGTCTGCTCCCTTTTGAGGAATGGTGCAGTTGGAGAGAAAGCCCCATGCCCTTCCCATTTGTAGTAGAGACAAGGCTGCTCTTTGATATGCCAGCCACCAGCATGCAGAACCAAAGTCACCACTGTGTAAGTGTGGTCAGCATATTGGATCTGAGAGGACTAAGGGGTCCCCAATACCCAGAGGCACTGGATCCCACTCCTCAAGGGAAGGCCTGCTTGGCTACAGCATCCAAGTGGCTTGATTCTGCTGCTTAGAAGTTAATGATTCCCTGAACATTTCTTAAACCACTATTTGTGCAGAGTTCTGATTTAGACTTTTTAAATATGAAGTAAGACATGAGTCAATCAAAAAATATGAATGAGTTTGTGGAAGGCACTGTGCTGGGTGCTGGGAATGAAAATGCCCCAAAGAAACCAGCAATTCAGACTTGAAAGGGCTTTGCATTCTAATGGAAGAGATAAGCAAATGTGAAAATGTATGCAACAGAATATAAAATTAATCAATACGTATGTATATATGTGTATATATGCATATGTACACATATCTATATGGGCAAAGGATAAAAATATGCATGCATATATATATATATATATATGTATACATACACATATAGAGGTAAAAGATAAAACACATCTATCTATCTATCTGTCTATCTATCTATTTATCTTTCCATCCAGATATCTCTAGCTATCTCTATACAAAGTACTTAAATGCAAGGTTGTTCATGAGAGTGGGTACTTGCTTTCAGGGACTTCATGGTCTACTGTTCAGGGTCCATTTGGAACCCTAATGATTTCTAACCCAATAATATTGTCCAGGAAGCTAACTCGAAGCCTGACTTCACCCCTTACAGCCCATGTGACCTTGGAGAGATTGCTCCCCCCCACCCCATGAGTCTCAACTTGCTGAGCTGTTAAATTTGTGGTGAATTAGTTGATCTCTAAAATTCCTCCCACATTGAAATCTTATGTTTCTATAGTTCTGTTAACTAACTGCTGATGTGGAAAAGACACTATGCATGATATTTCTTCTTTGTTTTAATGAATTAAAAGGTTTTGGTGGGGTATTAGAACCATTTGATAAGATTTGGTGGGTGAAAATAAAACTTCATCATTTGAGCCGAAAAAATGAATATCAAATTATGTTGACATCTATTATTTCTTATGAGTTTGCTTCCCTAGACTCTTGAGAGGATAAAGGAAATAGCTAAATAGAGCAGAAATCTTGCTAGGACACAATGAAAAGCTTGTGACCTCTAGACATTGTTCATTTCCCATATTTTTGTGCTGCCTTAATCTCTAAATAATCACAGAGAACAATTGAAGGAGTCATGCTGGGCATGGTAGGAAAATGGGATCTTTTTGCTCTTCAGGTTTTTTTTTCACTCATGGCTGACTCTTTGTGGCCCTGTTTGGGATTTTCTTGGCAAAGATGCTGGAATTATTTGCTAGTTCTTTCTCCAGCTCATTTTGCAGAGAAGGAAACTGAGGAAACAGAGTTAAGTGATTTACCCAGGGTGACACAGTTAGCAAGTGTTTGAGGCCAGATTTGAACTCAGAAAGATGGATTTCCTGACTATAGGGCCCATACTCCACCAATTGTACCACCTAACTGCCATTTAAATGGAATCTTAGATTTTGATGTGGGCACCATTGAACTTGAGGTGTGCTCTCCACAATGATTTCTCCATGATAGATGGAGTAAAAGTCAATGTAAATGACATGTAGTACCAGGAAATGAAGTGGTCTGCCCATAGATTGTGGTAACAGATGGTTTACTAACACTTCGAAATATTAAATAGAGCTTCTATGCATAGTCTATAGAAAGACAAAAACAAGAATACTGCAGGTTAGACAGCCTTGGAAGGGCTGCCATTATTCTGGGGGGAGGGAGGAGCTCATGCTAGTGACTTTGCAGATCCTTCACAAAGCATCTCTGAGTCTACCTTGCTTTATAAACATCTTATAGAAGGGTTAAAAACATTTCTTCCCAATTTCTATGACTTGATCAACTAGGTTGGTGGTCTTCACCAAAAAAAAAAAAACAAAAAACAAAAAAACCCCAACAAAACAACAAAAACAAACAAAAAGAAACTCCCTTTTGACCCAGGGAAAATATACTCATCTCTCAAGAATTCCAAAACTTGCCTGCATCCAAGTTTTATTGTTTTCTCTTCTCAAAGTTGAGCCTGATTTCTTTTAAGTGAAGAGTCGTGGGAGATTGGTTCTTCAAAAGTATTGTCAGGAAAGCACTGGAGGAGTGTAATGGAAAAAAAATCTTTTCATCACCATTAACTGTTTAGACCCCCTTGAGTTTACTGTTGGTTTTTTTTCTGGAAGCCCACTAAAACTCTGGTGAAAAGTATTTCATCTATTCATATTCTGAACTTTTTTATACTAAAGAATTCTGGTTTCTAAAAATTAGCTCAGGAACTAACCATATTGTGCAAATTTTGAAATATTTTATTAAATATTAAAATCTGAACAATTAAAGACCAGTAACCAACTTCCGGCCTGGTCTTGGGAGTTGCTCTCATGTCTTACCTACAGCAGATAAATGATTATTTGGCACATTACTGTGTAAGATTCTCCCCTATATTCCATTTACAATGAAGCATGTTCCTCAGTCATTGCTCCCCAACCTCTGTGCCACTAATGCTGGACAGACCTGTCAGTAGAATGGTTACCTACATTGAGAAGAAGCTGTGATTCAGGTCCAAAATTGGGCTCTTCATTCTGGGCTGTGGTAAATCAACTCAACATCAGTATTTTCCTGATTCCAGTGTAAGGTTGCTCCATGGTGGGGCCTGTTTCACAGCCTCCCTGGAGCATTAACTCTTTCCTCCTCAGACTTCCATAGACCTGGATTGCTCCAGATAATAACAGTGTATTTTTCGGTTATCTGTGCTTTGTCAATGATGTTCCCAGCACAGAGCCTGTTCAAAACAAACCTTCAGCTCTAGAGGATTAACTCAACTCCAAGATCTCACAGATGGAATTGTGGCCCTAGTATTTTCTGGGGAAGATGGAAGTGAATGGCATTTTCTTCTTCGGGCTATACTGTCCAATGTTGGGCAATCGGCCAACATCATCCAATACTCATACTCCAATCCATGATACTTGGAGCCTTGGGGAGAAACAAAGGAAGCTATAGACTTTCACACTCTGCCTTTGGGGATTTTACAATTAATTAAGTCCTAGTGTTTGGATTTGGGGGTTCATCTGGGAAGTTTCCCTAGTTACCTTGTAACGAGAAGACAAGACTGATGATTGTCAAGTGCCATGCACGTTCACAGAATATGAAGAATGTTTCTTTCTCCTTTCCTGTCCCCTGTTGGCCAACACCATTATTCTGTACTCTTATCAGCTTTTTGACTGGATTTCCCAGCTGAGCATCCGCTTATCTTCCCTCCAAAATGCTGGTAATGGTGAGTACACAAAAATGTATGAAGGTGCTGGAAAAGACATAACAAGGAGGGAAAAACTGGGGCTTTGCCTTGGGGAGCCATATTGGATAGGATCATACTTAAAAGACTTTTGTCATCAGTAGCATAGCGACAACAATGCTTAGCACCTGTTAACAGGAATGGTTAGTTAAAGTAGAAGTTATCATATGGCAGACTGAGGTGAGTCTTTGACCATCCTGCCTTGTTCTTCCCTACCCCAGTCTATTGATTCATAGCAGTGGCCCCAGCAGCAGCCTGGTGACAAGTTCCAAAGTCCATATCAGAATATTCCATCTGTCAAAAAGCATTTATTAAACACTTACTGTGTACCAACCAGACCTTGTGTGAGCTTATTCCAGGTTATGGGGGGCACTGGGTAGGGGTATGGGTGATAAATCCAAATATCTTTGGGGCAACATCTTTATCCATCTTTGGCCAGAGAAAATGTCATTGTAGAATGCAGAAATTGTGAAAGCATTTACAAAAGCACCCAGTGAGTTTAAATTCACCCAAGGTTGTTTTTGCTTTTATGTCTTCTCGAGTGCAAGAGATACTAGAGGCAAGAAATCTGATCAGACTTTTAGTTCGTTACTTTCAGTTTAAATAATTGTAGATTTCAGGGTATCAATTTCTGAAGCTTTATAGCATGTCCACCTTTTTGCTTCTACAAATTGATTAAGCTTTTTATTTGATATCCCAGAGGCCTCTGGAGACTTTCAGCCTATATTTCAGCCTTTGAAGAAATTCATACCCACAAGATATTTCTGCTGGACAATCTTCAAGGTCATTAATATAATGCTTGGGAATTTCCAAGCAAAAGTGGATTAAATCAGACTTTCTTTGCGCATCTGCTCATACCAACTCAGAATGGTTCTTTTTCTTAACATATTTTGGACAAAAACAATCCTACATTTGACTAAACCCTTTAGATTTGAGGAAGTAAAAGGCATTTTATTTTTTTGAAATGATAGCACAAGTAAGAGGATAAAATTGCCTATGTTAGTTTAACAAGATTTAATTTTTTTATTCAAAAAAGATTGTTGAAGCATCTAAATTTAGGTTCAGAATAATATGACTTTATATTCCAACAACCGTCAGTGAAGTCCTCTCAGAAAGTCTTATACAAGACCCTATTGAACATGGGGATGGGAAAGGGATGGTGGGGAGGAAAGGATGGTATATTTTGTATTTGTTCTAAAATGAAATAGTACCCAGGCTCAGATCTAAAACCCTGAAAAAGGGACTGGCAGACATATGAAAGAGGGAAAAAAGGGAATTCTCCTATCTTCTACCTTTCTGTAAAGGAGGATGCAATGGCACTTCTTTTGTTCTGATCTTTTGGGGCCAATTTTGACATTTCAAAAGCATAATGGTGGGATTTTGCATTTGGAAGGGATCACAGTGGGGATCTGGTGTATTCTGTTGCTCCCCACCAGTAACCCTTTTGATAACCTACTTGTGAATTGCTCATCTAGTTTCTTCCTGAAGACCTCCAAGACAAAAGAAATTTACCATCTCCTCAGAGCAGTCCATTCCATTTGGGAGCAGCTGTAATTACTGGGGAGTTTCCTCTGAAATCCTGTACCCTCTTCTGCCTCTTTGTGACTTCCAGCAAGTATTGCTCATTCTTTCCTCTGAGGCCAGACAAAGCAATTCCCCATGATAGATGAAGACAGCTGTTTTATTGCCAATAACTTAACTCTTCTCAAAGCTAAACATACTTAACTTTTTTAGCTGGTTCTTACATGACATGGTCTTGAGGTCCTTCACCATCTTGCTTGCTATCCTATTGGAACCCTACAGATTTTTCATGTAGGTCCTAAATTTTGGTGAATAGAACTGAGCAGAAGATTCCAGATGTGGCACTAGCTGGGCAGAGGATGATGGGACTGTCCCTTCATTGCTCCTGAAAACAATAACACATGACCTGAGAGACAATAAAGGCTTGTGATTTGAAGTATGACTCAGAGACAATTTTTCCCCTGAAATGTAACTGGGTAAATAAAAACTCTGGACTGGGCTTTAAAGGTGAACCCATTGGTCAGCCACTCAATTTAGCACCAAAAGCTCTCTAAAAGGCATTCTTGCAGGGTTATGAGTCAACTCCAAAAGATTCATGATGGAGAGAGATATCTACATTCAGAGAAAGAACTAGAAAGAACAGAGTTTGAATGCAGATTGAAGGAAACTACCTGCTCTCTGTCTTTTTCTGGTTTGGTTTCCTTTTTCCCATTGTTCATTCTATCTGATATCCTTCTTTATAAGCTGACTAAAGTCTAATGTGAAAGTATATGCAGATACTATACTTGATTGTATGCAGTCATGGTGGGGGGAGGGGAGGGAGGGTGAGAAAATTTGAAACTCAAGGAATTGTGGAAATGAATCTTGTAAACTAAAAGTAAACAAACAAATTAATAAAGACAAAAAGTCAAAAAAAATAAAAGGCATTCTTTTATGGTATTAATGGACAAAAATGAAAAAAAATGAACAAAATGCCAGTTCAATTTACATAAAGTTTAGGGGTAAAGGCAATTAGTCCTTAGTTTCAAAAACGCAGGATCACAACTGCTGGGGCGGGGTAGGGTGGGGGGTTGGAACCCAGAGTAATTCCAGTTCTTTACTTTCCTTCAGACCTATGTGGTGTTTCTAATTGGTTTTACTGATAATTCCTACCAGTGCAAATGTTGAGTCAAGAAGGTAGTTTCTTCATGTTCTCAGCAACCAGAGAGTGGAACTTTGGTCTTTCCTTATATACATGGAGTGCTTTTGTTTACTTAGGTAGAATATAAGTTTTGCATCAGTTTTGCCCATTTCCAAGATTTAACCCATATGAATATCATAGTGTTCAAGGCTAAACTTAGCAGATAGGTGTCAGGCCAAGATCTGTGAAAGGCTGTTCCTATTTGCCCAGTACCAGAGTGGGAAGTGTTTCAATTTCTATCTAATCCCTTTTTTATGATGTAGACCCAGCCAATGTCAATTCATACATTCTTCTTTTGATTTCTTCCTCTTTTTACCCTCTCACATTCTCTGTTTCTTTACTTTTCCCAACCCTCCCTGGAATCATTTACTTATTTCATTTTTATAAGAAGGAATGGCCAAGAGATTCAAAAACCCTTTTATGGTGTTCTCTGTCCTTGGCTGAATAACATCCCATTGTATGCTCACACACTTGAGAATGACTTTTCCAGTTTAGGGGCTCAATTAAAAATCAGGAAGCAGTTTATACCCGGGAAATGGGCTTAGCAAACTTGTCTTTTCACCCTGACATGAACCATTTATTGTTTGTGACTTGGGTTGAAAGTCCTCATTGTCGTTAAAATAAAATCTCAGCTTCCCCAAGCTTTATTAGAGAGAGGTTTTTTTTTTTCCTCTAACATTTGCCATTCTTTTCACCTTGACATTTATGTTAAAATTTAGTGTGTCTGATCTTTCCTGATCCATTTTCTCTTTTACTTAATCTAGAAGTTTGTCATGGCATGGCAAGAACTGTGCAAAGGGGGGAGAGGGAAACCCCTCATATCTAGATTTAAATGGTGTGAGGAGAGGACTCTTCATAGGAGGCACAGTCCGAGTAAAGGAAAAGTGAGCAGCATGTTTAGGGGAAAGTGAAGTGACCAGTCTGCATATGAAGGATTTGTTTGGGGGCAATGATGGCTAGAAAGCTTCTGGGTTGGGGCCAGATCATAACGTTGAATTCCAGGCTCAGGAGGAATGTCAAAGAAGTATCATAATATCTGGCGTCAGAAAAATAACCTTCAGGTGCTGACTTTGCTCCTTGTTCTTTTTTTCCAGTTTTTGACTGTCCTGAAGCCTCCTTTTGACTGTCCTGAAGCCTCCTTGGGCTCCAGTTTTCTCATCTCTAAAATGAGTTGGCCTGCTAATCTCTATGTTCCCTTCTTGATTTAGCTTCTAATTTTTTTTTCCTTTTCTTAGACAATTTTTCTAGGTTTTTGTAAGAATAATATTAGAGTTTTCAAACCCTTTGGTTTTGGAAATGAAAGGAAAGGCAGGTATGTGCATTATATATTAAACCTAATCTATGCTTGCCCATTTCCTGATTTTGAAAGCAGTCAGAACAGCAACAGTCATTGGTATTTGGGCAAATTTATAATATTATTCTCCTGTTAAAATGTTTAATGAGATTGTTACATAGACAGGAAGTAGATATCCTTCCTCTAACTACCCTGAGTTTGTGCAACTGTTCTCAAAACTGTCTCTTAAAGGTTATTTACCTTCCTACTCACCATATCTTTTTTTTTTTTAAAGCAATTGGGGTTAAGTAACTTGCCCAAGGTCACATGGCTAGGTTTTTGTTTGTGTGGGTTAAGTGTCTGAGGCTGGATCTGAACTCAGGTCCTTCTGACTCCAGGGCTGGCACTCTACTCACTGCGCCACCTAGCCGCCCCTCACCATATCTTTAAAACCAGTTTTAAGATAGTTACAATTAGCCACTGCATTGCTAATCCATGTGTTTTACTTTGCCAATGTGCCAGAAAGTGACTAAAGGGGAACACACCAAAAAACTGATTTGACAACTGTGGTGTATTTCACTAGAGTAGTTCCTGCCTGGCTGGGGGCTCAGAGTATAAAAAAAAGATGATTATTAAGTCATACTCTTCTAACTTGCAAATGTAGTCAACAAGAAATTATGAAATTCCCATGAAGTGTCAGGCACTGTGCTAAGTGCTAGCAATACAAAGAAATACAAAATAACTTACAGAAGAGTCCCTGTTTTCAAGGAGCTCAGAAAGTAATGAAACCCATCGTCTAAAGGGAGGAGATGTGATATGGGACCCTCATCTCTAGGCAAGCAGGTTCAGCTGAGAGGAGGTCTGATGAGCTAGCTGTCATTGGGAGATGGGGGCCCTGGCTGCTTTTCTTTCAATGGTTCTAATATGCCAGTTGGAAAAGAAAAGCAATCTTTGAAAGGAGAAGATCCCCAAAATGACTGGGAAGGTATTCCAACATTCATGAGAGTGAGGGCGAAGAAGAACAAATCCCAACCCACCAGTAGCCCTTTGACACAGTTAGTTCAATCTTCTGCCATAACACATGTGTTATGGGACAGGCCTAGATTTGACTAGCACCATTCTCCCATAGGGTGCAGAAGTGAGCCAGAGTTCTCAAAGGCCGTTCCATGAAGCCACGAAGCATGACTTTTTGGGAAGAGAACTAAAAAACCAAATGGTGGAAAACCATGATTCTAGGTTATCACTGGAGATGTTTTACATCCATTATATTGGAAAATATATTATGTAGCCTTCTGTGAGAATAAACTCTAAGAGAAATTTTTTAAAATATCTGACTCCCGGGGCAGAGCCAAGATGGCGTAGTAGAAACAGCTCGTCCAAGCCACTCTGCCCCCAGATTCCCCCCAAACTATGTAAAAGGGGACTCTGAACAACTTCTGGAGCCCCAGCACCCACAGAATGACACAGAGAAGCTAACCTCCTGCTGAGGACAGCCCAGCAGCCCTGCAGGAAGGACCAGCACAGTAGTCTGGGAGCTGGCAGCGGCAGCGCAGAGCGTGCAGGGAACCGAGCCGAGCCGGAGCAGAGGTCCCCGTGAGCCGAGGTTTTAGCCCCAGGACGGCAGGGACAACAGCCGGCTGGAGGAACCCCAGAACACCAGGAGCTGTGGCGACTCCAGAATTATCAACATAGACATGCCTAGGACAAAGTAAGAGGTTAGTGTCCTATGGATTTTGGGACCCTTATTTGGGGAATGCATCACCTCCCTCCCCCGGGGGCTAGAAGCCGCTGAGGAGATGCCATTTTGTAGTTTTCAGAGGCAGCTCCAGCTCCTGGCCTGCGGAACCATAGGGAGATCCAGCGATCAGTCTTGGGGGGTAATCTCTCTTGTTTTAACCTCCCTGGATCTGGATTGTGATCTAGGGTGGAAGTCGTGGGTGGGTTTACAGCTTGCCAGAAACGGAAGTTGCCCCCCACACGTTCTGTACGAAAATTCCTCTATCTGGACTTAAAGCCATAGTGTGGCAACAAGCCCAAAAGTCAAGTAATTAAGTGGCAACATGCCAAGGCAAAGGAAACAGAAAAATGCAACCCTAGACTCCTATTTTGGGGGCATAGAGCAGGAAAAGGACTGTGAGGTCAGAAGTCCTGCTCCAAAAGCCCCAGGGGAAAACATGAGCGGGTTGCAGGCCATAGAGGACCTTAAGAAGGACTTTAAAAATCAAATAAGAGAAGTGGAGGAAAAATTGGAAAGAGAAATGAGAAGGATGCAGGAAAAGTATGAAATGAGGGTCAACAGCCTGACTGAGGAAAACAACACCTTAAAAAATAGACTAACTCAAATGGCAAAGGAGGCCCAAAAGGGAAATGAGGAGAAGAATGCCTTAAAAAGTCGAATTTGCCAGATGGAAAAAGAATCTCAAAAGTTCACTGAGGAGATTCATTCCTTCAGAGTTAGACTGGAGCAAATGGAAACTAATGACTTTATGAGAAATCAAGATGCTGTTAAGCAGATCCAAACAAATGAAAGAATAGAAGGCAATGTGAAATATCTCATGGGAAAAACCACTGACCTGGAAAATAGATCCAGGAGAGACAATTTAAAAATTATTGGACTACCTGAAAGCCATGATCAAAGAAAGAACCTAGAAATCACCCTTCAAGAAATTCTCAAGGAAAATTGCCCTGATGTTTTAGACCCAGAGGGCAAAATAGAGGTTGAAAGAATCCACTGATTGCCTCCTGAAAAAGATCCCAAAAAGAAAACTCCCAGGAATATTATAGCCAGGTTCCAGAATCCCCAGATCAAGGAGAAAATACTCCAAGCAGCCAGGAAGAAACAATTTCAATATTGTGGAAACACAATCAGAATAGCCTAGGACCTGGCAGCTTCTACACTGAGGGATCGAAGGGCATGGAATATGATATTCCAGAGGGCAAAAGAACTGGGAATGAACCCAAGGGTCACCTACCCAGCAAAACTGAGTATTTTGTTTCAGGGGAAAATATGGTCATTCAGTGGAATAGAGGACTTTCAAGCATTCTTGAGGAAAAAACCAGAATTGAATAGAAAATTTGACATCCAGACACAAGAAGGAAGAGATGCCTGAGAAGGTAATCAGGGAAAAGAAATCAAAAGGAACTTATCAAAGTTGAACTATTTACATTCCTATATGGAAAAGCAATAACTGTGACTGATGATATCTTTCTCACTATGAAAATAATGGAAGAAGGGGGTGTGGTCATATGAATACATATGTGAATGTGTGTGTATATGGTTACAGTTATATATGGATAGAGGGCATAGGTTGAATTTGTTGGGAAGGGAGAATACTCAAGGGATGAAATTATGAGGTGAGAGAGGAAAGTGGCAAGAGGAGATGGGGAGAGACAGGGTAGGGTAAACTATCTTATGTAGAAGAAGCAAGGGGAAGTGGTTGTAAGGGGGGAAGAATAGGAAGGCAAAAAGGCAAAACCACATTCTCATTGAATTTGGTTCAGGGAGAGAATGACATACATACTAAATGGGATATCTCAACCTGCAGCAGAATAGGGGGAAGGGGGATGAGAGGAGGGAAGATGGATGGGAGGGCATCCTTGGGGGGAGGGGTGGTTGGAAGTACCCACTATAGAAGAGGGACAGGATCATGTAGGGAATGGACCAGGTGGGGGGGGGTGGGATGAGTGGGAGGGAATTATAAGCAGCCTTGTACAATATATCTACTATGATAATGTTTTGCATAGCTAGACATGTACAACACATACTGAATTACTTATCTCCCCAGAGGGAATGGGTGACAAGGGAGGAAGGAAATGGATCTGAAAGTTGAGGTCTTAACATTAAATGTTTCAAATATATATATAAAAAAAATCTGACTCCCAACGGATCCCAAATTGATTCCATCCAATGGATCCCAAATAGTGTATTTAGTAACTTACTCACTAATTGAATTACTTCATTCATTCAAACATGCACTTCTTAAGTATCTTCTGTGTTCCTGCTTGCTATCATCTCATATGTCTCCTTCCTTTTTTGGCTAAAGTCTTAAAGAAGAATGTCTTCAATTGTTACTTCTTACCATGTCCCTCTTCTTAACTCTCTACAGTCTGACTTCTGACCTCATTCTGATAAAATAGCTACATCCAAAGTTCTTAATGATCTCTTAAAGGTCAAGTTCAACAGTCAAATTCTCATCCTTCTTGACCTCTCAGCGGCCTTTAACACAATTGATCACTTTCTCCTTCTTGATACTCTCTCTAGATTTTCAGGACAGTCTCTTTCCTGGTTCCCCTCCTACCTATCAGATCACTCCTCAGTCCTTTTTTCTGAATCTTCATCCGGGAGACACCACTTACCCACAAGTATCCCACAGGGCTCTTTCCTGGATCCTTTCCTTTTCTTCTTCTAAAATATTTCACTGGTGAACTCATCAGCTCAGATACATCCAGTTATCATCTCTAAGCTAACTTGTCAAATCTACTTATGGAGTTCTAAACGGCCTACTGGACATCTCAAACTTGATGTCCTGTAGACATCTTACAATCAACATGTCCAAAAATGTCATTATCCTTTCCCCAAAACCCTTCCCTCTTCCAAATTCCCTTTTATTGTCAAGAAATCACTCAGAGTCCAACCCCACAGGTGCAACCCATGTGTCATCTTTGACTGCTCACTTTCTCTCGGACACCCCTACCCAATGTTTTCGAATCTCTTACTAAGGATTTTCAATTAAATATGTCCCCTTCTCTCCTTTGATGCTGTCATCACTCTAGTGCAGAATCTCATCACCTCATGACAGAAACATTACAGTAGCTTAGTGGTGGGCTTGCCTGCCTGAAGCTTCTCACCACTCTCTTTAATTCTCCAAAGCTCCCAAAATGATCTTCCTAGTTCAGATCTAACTATGTCAGTCCCTGGCTTAATGAACTTCATTAGTTTTATAGCATGTCCAGAATCAAACGTAAAATCCTGTTTGGTGTGAAAGTCCTTCAGAATCTTGCTCTACCCTCTCCACCTTTCTAGGTTTCCAACACCTTTTATACCTCACACCTCTCAGCCCCTGAATTTTGCCATTCAGTAGGACTAGACTCCTTCCTCTTCCTCCCATAAGACTCGCCCCATCCCACTCCAGGTATATGCACCAGCCGGTTTGCATGCCTGGAGTCCTCTCCTTCTTCAGCTTGTTCTCTTGGTGCTGCCTTCATTCCCTTCAAGGCCCAGTTGAAATCTTATCTTGTAGAAGAATCTTTCCATAACTTTTTTTTTTATTCTGCTGCCTTCCCCTCTGTTTTATTTCCATTTTATCCTGTACATAGCATGTTTGTACATATCTCTTTACATCTTGTCTCCTCCATTAGATTGGAGTTCCTTTAGATCAGGGAGTCTTTTATCTTTCTTTGTATCCCGAGCACTTAGCACAGTGTTTGGCACATAGTAACACTTAATAAATATTTATTAACTCAGTGACCAAATCACTGAGTTCTTTGAGGAAAGAGATGGTTTCTTTCCTTTTCCTTCCTTCCTTCCTTCCTTCCTTCCTTCCTTCCTTCCTTCCTTCCTTCCTTCCTTCCTTTCTCTCTCTCTTTCTCTCTCTTCTTTCTTTCCTTCTTTCTTTCTTTCTTTCTTTCTTTCTTTCTTTCTTTCTTTCTTTCTTTCTTTCTTTCTTTCTTTCTTTCTTTCTTTCTTTCTTTCTTCTGTCTTTTTAACTTCAGTGAGAGGTATAGTGCCTGGCATAAAGTAGGCCAATAGATGGTACAGTGGATAGAATGCTGGACCTGGAGTCAGGAAGACTCATCTTTGTAAGTTCAAATCTGGCCTCAGACACCCACCAGCTGTGTGACCCTGTGCAAGTTGCTTAACCCTGTTTACCTTAGTTTCCTCATCTGTAAAATGAGCCAAAGAAGGGAGTGGCAAACTGCTCCAGTATCTTTGGCAAGAAATTCCCCAATGGTGTCATTAAGAGCCAGACATAACTAAAACAACTGAACGATAAGCAAGACACAAACTAGGCACCTGATAAATGCTAGTGAAGTCATCTTGCTGAATCAACTTTATAAAGTATTCGTTTCATTCATGGCCATTCATGGCCCACAGGCCCATTGAGGTTATGAGATTTACCCACAGTCACACGTTTTCCAGGTCCCTACTGATCTTTATCATTTGTAGCTTCCACTAGCCTCTGCTTGCTCCCTGGATCCATCCTTTGAGATTCACATATGATGATTATACTTCCAGCTTTCTGCCACTGGGATAAAATCTATGCATGCCATTGCTCATTGGCAGACACACAGTGGGATGATCCAGGAGTGCTAATCTCTCAGAGTAAAGGGTGATATCACAATGTTTTCAATCAGACCTTGGGCTCAGGCTCTCTCCCTTTCACATCAACCTGCCAAATCCATTGAATTTCCTTCTTATAAGTCTCTCCCCTAATCTGAGGGTCACTCTATATTTGTGGAGAGGTCAGGAACACCTTTCTACTGGTGAACCTCATTGTAATGGTTGTCCTAAGTAATCCGACTTGGACAAGCCCACAAGGAAATTGGTGGAACAGCAGCCAATTTCTTTCTGCTTTTCTTGCTGTTGTTGGTTTCTGCCTGGGCTCTTTTCTCCCCAGGAAAGAATACATTAACTGAAGGGAAAGACACTATTTTCCCAGAGCTCAGGTGTGGGGAAAGGGGACATCAATCACCCATCATCTGTGTGTCCATTTACTTCCGGGTCTCTGAGATCTGGGTGAACTCTTACTGCTTCTTCCCAGATTCAGATAGTCTTAGTCTGGACAGACCACTGTGATTGTATGAGACTGAGGTGAAAGAGTTAGATTTTGTTAAGAAAACACTTTTCCATTGCTCATATTCAGGGCCCTGTCAGAAAATGAGGTCAGGGGAAGAAATGTAGAAACAACATGAGGGTGTCACTTTCCCTCTTTTCTCATTTTCTCAAAGCCTCCACTCATACAGAGCTGTGGCTGATGAGCCGGACCACTCCACCAGTCGAGTTTCATCTGTTAGGCTGAGAAGCCCAAAGGGAAAAGGATGTCGTTTTCCAAGTACCAGTTTGGGGCTTTGCTAATTTCCCGCTCTTTCTGTATAATTCCAAATTCCATTTGAAGTTGCAAGCAGACGAACTTTCAAAGGGCATTTTGATAATTTATGTTGAGGTTTCAGGGCCTCAGTGTCAAGACTAAAATTAAGATGTCTTGTTGGAACTTTTCCTCTCAGGAAAGATAAGGAGTGGAAAGTCCCTTGGCTTGGGGAAGTCCATGCAAGCACGAAAGTCTTATGCAGCTTCCTGCCTGGCCAGACAGGAACCCTCCCTGGCCCAGACACATCTCCCTTCTGCTGCTTTCTTCCCCACACTCACTTTTTCATCCTAGATTTTTTTCCTCATCAGGAAAAATCTTCCTTGAAGGTTTAATTTCTTGTGCCATTAAGTTCTGTCTTTCAGTCTGCAATTTGCTTCTTGTCAGCTCCAGTCCCCCCCGAAAATGCAGGCTTTGACTTGAGGCTACTTCTTTGATTCCCCTCGTCAATTGCACATTTAGCCAAACTCAGGATGTGCATATCCCTTCTCATAATTATCGAGTTTATGCCATTGTTCCTCTTCCCTTCAGGACCTTGCTGGCAAGGTTTCTGCTCTCCTGGGTTTCCCGGTTGTGAGAGGTACAATTCATTCTGAGTACAAGCCTTTGGTTAAGACAATGTCCTCAGGGTTGTGCGGTTACTTGAGTAACAGAAGGAAACTGGTTTCTGCTTCCTTTACTCAAGTAGGTTTAATCAGACAGGTGAAAGGCATTCCATTGGTGCCTGCCTGGTCAGGAGACACTGATCTGAATTCAATGGGAGTCAGACGAAGGGTGGGGAGAGACTTTCAGACTTTTCCACAGTACTCCTGGTTTTCTCTAGAGGTGTACAAGAGTGAAAGCCAGCACCATTCTGTGGGATAATAACCCTCAATAAAAGCACTTGGAAAAGGTGCAAATGCACCACTAGGATAAATGCCTCTAATCCAGGGTTGTCTTTTCTTGAGAAGCTAGCTGGATGGGCTTGTGCCTGGCTTGATATCTGGTTTTGAGATTAAAATTTACCCATGAGTGGGGCAGGCAGTCTTGGAGTGCAATTAAGGCTGAAGCCAGTGTGCTATGCATGTGTCTACAATTTGGGGTGACCATCAGCTGGCTAGCCTTGTGACTCGTAGCTACTCTTCATTCTGCATGCCACCCCCATAATTTCTTTTTACCATCATTTGAGGATCACAATACAAACCCTGTACTGAAAACAAAGAAATGAACAAAAGAGCAGGATGTTCACAGCCCTTGTGCAGAGAAACAAATTCAAAATCTAAAATATTTGTTGAGAAAGAAGCAGACATTTCCTAGTGCATGACCTTTCTGGCTTCCACCAATTCTCAGGGCTCTCCAACTCCCACCAAATCCCTTTGGCTTTACTAGGCAGGTTTGGTATTTACATTTCTCTGTACATGCTGCCCCTACTCCAAAAGAATGTAAGCTCCATGAAGGCCAGGGCTTTCACTTTGTTTGTCTTTTAAACCCCAGCCTCCTTATTGCACAATGTCGGGCACATGGTTGGTCCTAAATAAATGTATTTTTGAATGAATTGGAATAATGAAACAATGTAAATGCCCAATGGGAATATTTGGTCTGTCATCACTTCCCCATTCATGTCGAATATCTATATACAAGTAATAACATTAAGATAACAGGAAAGCAGAGCTAGGCTCTAACTTGAGGATATTATTTGGAGACAAATAATCTTCTACCCTACTTATGCTTTTATGCCTCATCATGACAACAAAAGTGACCTTGGATTCTCCAGAAGCAGTGTTGTCTATGAGGATGGAATGTAGAGGTGTTGATGTTATATCCTGTATCTGATGCTTCCTTGATGGTAAATCTAAAACTTATTTAATCACTCTGAGCCTCAGTTTCTTCATCTGTGAAACTGACTATAATACTATCCATTATGTCAACATCACATGGTGGTTGTGAGGCAACGATGAGGCCAAGTGTGTAAGGCATCTTGCAAATTTTAGAAACAGTTATGTCTATTCCCAAGGCTGTGCTGGTGAACCCAAGCTCCCATAGGTCCAAGGTGGACAAGCTTTTCATGTCAGAATGGTGACAGATTGAGCCTCTTATCTGATGGCTCATCATCTGTAGAATGACCACTAGACTGTGGATTCTTGGCCATAATAACACATGACAAAAAAGAAGATGCAAAATGGAGGTCAGTCTTGAGTGGCAGCCTCTTCCACATCTCTTATCAGGGAGGGAGGGGGGAAAACAAGTGGGCAGAGGGATGGAATAATTATAATTATCCATAAAAAAATATTTTACTTTCTTGCTTCTCTAAATCTCAGTTTTTTTTTTTTCTAGTGACCAGCAATTGGCCCAAATGGAAGGGTGACTTTTTGGACACACAGATTAAGGATGTGGGATGTCTGATTTGGGTGACCATGTACCCCGGCAGTCCCGTGGTGTTCCGTGGTAATAAAATCCACTTTTTAAATTTACTCTTGGGGATCTTCTGTCTTACTTTTATTAAGGTACAACATTTGGAGGCCCCAGCGAGATTTGGGGTGTTCTGTGTAACCTCAAAGATCCCCAAATAAGAAGAGCTCTCAGCCTTCAGAGGTAGGCATCTGCTCGCCCCGAGCCCTAGGGGGGCTAGCCCGTGATGACATTCCAGGGCCCCAGGTCTCAAGGAGGGAAGATTGCGCCTGCCTCCTGATTCTGACTTGCTCCTCATTTGGCTTTTCATGGATCCAGGACCTCCAGTTTGGGGTTCCTTCAGGGTCTGCAGGCAATTCAGAAAACAAAACAAAACAAAACAAAACAAAAAAACAAAAAACTCCTTCCCTCAGCTCTCCTGATCCCGATCCCGAGTTCTGCCTCAGCTTACCTGTTTCAACCTGGGGATTCTGTGCTGGTAAAAAGAAATTCATGGTCTGGAGCAGAGGTGGAAGGGACCACACGCCATGATCCCCACTACACCTACTGCTGTCAAAGTGGACTCTATTCCCATATGACTCCATTGAACCAGAGTGAAGCCTGCTGTCACCTCAGAATGGAAAACAAGTCCAGGAGCACCCCCTAAAGCTAAGACTATCTGATCCTCTCCCTGATTCCCCTTTTACCCCCTTGCGTGGTCCCCCACAATCCCCATGTCCCCAGACCAAGCTATACCTGGGTGTTAACCACAGGAAATTGACAATCCTGTACTTTTCCAGAACTGGAGCACACAGCTACCCCTCAACTCCCTGTTCCCCAGAACTGGACTATTTGGGGGGCCCACCAGTAGATGCCGGTTACCTACTCTGTTCAGATACAGGATGTCAGTGCGCCTGTGCTTGTGTCACAGTTTACCACCTCCCCTCTCCTAGTCCTGGTGCCTCCCTGTGCTGCTAGGCAGGCGGTAGTGAGGGATTGGACCCACTGTTCCGAATCCATACAATCATGTCTGCCCCCTAGCAACCCATGCCCAAATCTCGACATTCAAAATCCCTCTCACCCCGCCTAGGGAGCCCCTGTTTTCTCAAGTCCTGGGAATCATAGTCACTGAAGGGGAGGAGGAAATGCAGGTGGGAAAGACCTCAGTGTTGACTATAACCAAAAAGCCTTCTGTGCCCATCCCCCATTGTCATCCCATTGCTTAGCTATCCCTGCCCCAGTAGGGAGCCACAATGTCCAAATCACAATACCAGCTGTCACCACATGGGCCCCTGTCAGGTCATATGCTCCCCTCATCTTCCAAGGTTCAGGAAGCTCACAATTATCAGGTCCCCTTAATTGCCCCTCTGTCAGTTGTTCATAATCCACTTAGCAGCTTTAACCACATGTTGGGAAAAGATTTCTGGATTTGTGTTGAACCCCAACATCCTTACTAAGTAGGGGTGGCACTAAATGCCTCAGTCACCCCTATTTCCTACACAGAATTGTGATTGGGACCACCCAAGGCTCTCCCTAGGGGATGTACAGGGAGCAGGTTTCTGCCTCATATCCTCCAGCACCCCTTTATCCAGCTCTCAGTATTCAGGCCTCTAGCTCAGACTACTTCCCTGTCCCTCTAGGAGCCTGGTGGGCATGCCACGATGGCCTTACCCAGTATGTCTCTGTTGCAGTGTTCCTCAGACAACAAGACACTGAGGGCCCCCTGTGTATCCTAGTGGCCATAATTCCAAACCTCCAAAGACAGGCAGCACCACTCCCCATTCCCATCTCAGTGGGCTTGGGTCTTGTCGGTTCTGCAGCGACTGGGATGGCATCCTTGATTAAGGGGGAGGCCAACTATCAGGCCTTAAGTACACAGGTAAATATTGACCTCTCCCACATAGAGCAGTCCATCTCAGCCCTGGAAAGACAGGTGGACTCTCTGGCAGAGGTGGTTCTTCAGAACCACAGAGGCCTCGACCTTCTTAAACAGGGTGGCCTGTGTGCAGTCCTTGGTGAGGCCTGTTGCTTCTGTGCAACAACTCTGGAGTGGTGAGGGAGAGTCTGAAGTTGGTAAGCCAGAATATTGCTAATGGACAGAGGGAGCTGGACGATTCTGAGAATGGGTATCAGTCCCTGTTTCCCTGGAACATCCCCCTAACTCACTAAATTGATATCAGCCTTGGTATTAGTATTGGTATTGGCCTCTCCTCCTGATCTTAGCCCTAATTGTAGGACCCTACTCATTGTTTTCTACAATTCCTTAAATCCAGTGTTAACTTTATTAATGTTAATTATCAGGGACCTCCCCCCCATCCTTTAGGAACAGAATTGGGTAATCTAGATGTGACCCCTAGATGTGAACACAGCCATGTCAAAGGTTGACATACCTACAATAAAGAGTAGGGAATGTTGGACCCAGCTCCACTCTGCCCTTCCCTCTTTGATTTGTCACTTTGCCCTTCCTGAATGTCAGACACAAATCCACTCACCCTTTCCTTGTTGTAAAACAGGCAGCCCAACCTTTCCTTCATTGATTTGTAAAACAGAGAACTCCACCTTGCTTAATCTGTAAACAGGCAGAACCCCCACCCCTTGCTTACCCTTGATTGATCTGTGGGTGGGAGTCCCAGCCTAGGATTTTGTGCAGAGGGGAATACTGACCAATCACTAATTGTAGTTTCAAGTGAACACTGACCAATCATTGGAGGTTCAGCTTATGTAACCTGGCTATGGAACCTCTATAAAACCTGTACACTGTCTGTGCAAAATTGCTGTCTGATTTGGGTGACTATGTACCCCGGCAGTCCCGTGGTGTTCCGAGGTAATAAAATCCACTTTTTAAATTTAACAAACAAACAAACAAAAAAAAAAGATTAAGGATGTGCCAGAATTGATTTTTTCTTGTGTTTAATAGAATGAACAAACATAAAGCTAACATCATTTCAAGAACTATTTGATAATCTCATTTTGTAGTGCCCCTGAAGTACCCAGACAACTAACCACCATGGAAATGAATGCAACATGTGCTCCAACATCTCTTGCAGAGACAGAAGTGATGGAGAATGCCTTTTGGGGGACTTGAGAAGATCCTGCAAACCATGTTGACTTGAGAATAAGTTCTTGGTAACTTTGATGTGAAAACTGGCAGGAAAAAAGGGTGATGAAAAACATGTTTAAATACATTCAGGATGAAGGAATTCAAGATAATGAAGGCTTGTTGAATTTTTTGATCTCTCACAAAAATAAAAACTACATTTTAGCAAAAATAAAATCATGTATGAGCACCATTTTCCAGTCAGCTTTCTATGTACAGTCAGATATTCAACTCATCAGAGCAAAGGCAAAAATAAACAATGAGCCAGAAGAATAAAGCAATGATCAATAGAAGATACTGCTTATGCTCACTCCAACTTCAAAAGGAAGGATTTGACAAGTTATTGATTCAAATCACACCAAGAAACATTTCAGCACCTACAAAGTATGCTGAAGGTATATTGTAGATTATAGGAAAAGTAAGGTGAAAAATGAAATTACTCCTGCTCAATTAATGTTGGAACATAGATAAGGGGATGAAAGTACATACAGATAAATTTAGGATCAATGTCAGTGAATATTTTTGATGATATTTTTTTTCTGTAAGAATTCAATATACTTCTTTAGCAATTGGTGATTTCTCCCTCTGTGGTGGTCTTCAACAAAGGTTGAGTAACCATGTGTCAGGAGTGCTGTAAAATGGGATCCTTTTAGTTTATGACTTGAACTAGGCAGATTCTAATAGGGTCCCTTACAACTCTGAAATTCTGTGATTAGATCTATGGCCAAACTAATGAGATTTATTAAAAAGTTAGTTAGTAGAGAATCAAGTAAAAAACTACTTGAGACGATAAATAAATTTGGCAAAGTTGCAGGATATAAAATAAACCCACATAAATCATTAGCATTCCTATATATCTCTAATGAAATTCAACAGCAAGAGATAGAAAGATAAATCCCATTCAAAGTCACTGTAGACATTATAAAATATTTGGGAATCTACCTGCCAAAACAAACCCAGAATCTATATGATCACAACTACAAAACACTTCTCACGCAAATAAAGTCAGATCTAACTAATTAGAAAAATATCCATAGCTCGTGGCTGGGTCAAGCTAATATAATAAAAAATGACAATGGAATAGATTGGGTGCACAAGATCCAGCAATTAATGAGCATAGTAATCTATGGCTTGATAAACCCAAAGGCCCCAGCTTTTGGGATAAGAATGAACTATTTGACAAAAACTGCTGGGAAAACTAGAATACAATATGGCAGAAACTGGGCATAGACCATTATCTAACACCATATATCAAAATCAAGTCTAAATGGGTGCATGATCTAGGTATAAAGGATAATACTGTAAGCAATCTGGGAAAGCAAGGAATAGTTTACCTGTCAGATTTGTGGAGAGGGACGACTTTAGGACCAAACAAGAATTAGAGAGCATTATAAAATGCAAAATGGATACTTTTGATTACATTAAATTGAAAAGCTTCTGTACAAACAAAGCCAATGTAACCAAGATCAAGAGAGAGGTGGGAAAGTAGGAAAGAATTTTCACAACCTATGTCTCTGATAAAGGACTCATTTCTAAAATATACAGAGAATTGAATCAAATCTATAAGAATACAAGTCATTCCCCATTTGATAAATGGTCAAAGGATATGAATAGGCATTTTTCAGAGAAATTAAAGACATCTATAAGTAAATGAAGAAATCCTCTAAATCGCTTTTGATTAGAGAAATGCAAATCAAAATAACTCTGAGATACTGCATCTCTCCAGTCAGATTGGATAAGATGACAAAACAGGAAAATGACAAATGCTGGAGAGGATGTGGACAAATTGGAACACTAATGCATTGCTGGTGGAGTTGTGTACTGATCCAACCATTTCGGAGAGCAATCTGGAATTATGCCCAAAGGGCTATAAATAAGTTCATACCCATTTGACCCAGCAATAGCACTTCTAGGTTTATATTCCAAAGAGATCATAGAAGAGGGAGGAAGACCCATATGTACAAAAATATTTATAGCAGCTCTTTTCGTGGTTGCAAAGAATTGGAAACTAAAGGGGTGCCCATCAATAGGGGAATGGCTAAACAAGCTGTGGTATATGAATGTAATGAAATATTATTGTCCTATAAGAAATGAGGAGCAGACGGACTTCATATTTACCTGGAGAGGCTTATACAAACTGATGCTGAGTGAGACGAGTAGAAGCAGGAGAAATTTGTATGCAATCACAGACACAACATATGTGTGATGACCAACTATGACAAACTGGACTCTTCTCAGCAATGCAGTGATATAAGTCAATCCTGAAAGTCTCATGAAGGAGAGAAATGTGACATCCAGAGATATAACTAGAAAGAACTGAGCCTGAATCCGGATGGAAGGAAACTAATTGATCTTTTTCTTTTCATTGCTTGATTTTATTTCTTCTTTACCATTCTTCATCGCATCTAGTACAATATGCCTTTGTAACTTGACTAATGTCTATTGTAAAAGTATTTGCTGATCCTATACTGGACTATATGCTGTTGTGGGGGGTGGGAGGAGGGAGGGAAGGGAAATTTGAGACGCAAGGAACTATGGAGTTGAATCTTGTAAACTAAAAATAAACAAACAAATTAAAAACAAAGAAGTTAGTTCGTATTGACCAGTTAAGTTAGTTCATCTATTAGTTGAATATCAGGGAAACATCCCTTGATGGGGAGGATGAAGTGGGCTGGAACGCATTTAGGACATGATACAATTATGTCATTGATACCGTTCTCTTTCGTGACGCTCTGGGCCTTCATGTAACGTTAATGCTCTAGCAATGCCAGATGGCTGTAAGTCATGGACTACCACAATCGTAACAGCACCAGGTCTGCAGGTGACCTAGAGGACAATGGAGAGGGACCTGGAAGATATGAGTTGACTGGAGCAGATTGTGATGAAGTGGTTGCAAATCATTGAATAAATTGTAACATTTAGGAAATGCATAATCAAAAGATAAGTAGGTCAATCATGTATTGAGATCAAGTCATAATGGCTAGAAAACTTAAGAGCTATGATGGTGCCCACAGAAAATGAGGACCACAATATGGAATGGGCATATGGAGGGGAAGAGGTGCTCCTCAGCATGGGACTCGAGGCAAAAGCCAGAGAAAGACAACGCAAAGGAGAACGTGGGGTGTTTTGCCATATGCACTGGGATAGAAAATCTCCCCATGATCAGCTGAGGTTTCCATGAAAGACCTGAAGGAGAATGAGGCCAGTTTTGCATTAAGATTTTAACTGATTCAAAACATGGAACTTCTACTTTTGGAGACCTATTGTATGGGAGAGATTAAAGGCCAGAGTTTTGTTTGTGCTCATGGTCACTGGAGCACATTTCTGTGTTTAGTTCTAGTACCCAGGTCCTTCTACCTGAGAGCCAGGTCCCCAGCATCAAGGAAATGCACCTTAGGATTCTCATGTGATTTTGACTCCCAGCCTTCAAGTAGAAAGGGGTCATCAATGGTGTTATGCTTGTCTTGACAATAAACTTCTTCTAAAAAACCTTTGTCTGGAAAAAGCCGATAGGATGTAAAATGGAATGGGATGCCCTTCTCTCTGCATTTTGAAAGATGAAGAGTTTATGGCTGGCCGTGAACTCTGGGACTTGGGCTTACATGATGCTTCGTCTACATTTTCTTACTGACTTGACAATATATTTCTCTGATAGAAGCAGTGCCTGTCTAATTCCCAGGCTAGCCACACTGACAGGATAATTCAGATCAATTTAGATAATAGATGTGGTTAATCCCTGTCCACTATGAATATTAAAAAAAACCCTGATGATTTTATCAGCTTGGTCTGGAATGATTTTTATTTTAAATCAGGTATTTTGTTTGAACACATCCAGTCTAAAACAATCTTTAAAAAAAAAGAAGTGTTTACCAAGTATCTCCTTTATCCAAGGCATTCTATAAGGCTCTGGGTATGTGTTGCTCAGGCATCTTAGTCGTTTCTGATTCTTTGTGACCCCATTTGGGATTTTCTTGGGAAAGACACTGGAGGAGTTTACCATTTCCTTATCCAGATCATTTTATACATGGGGAAACTGAAGCAAATAGAGTGAAGTGATTTGCCTAGGGTCATACAACTAGTATCTAAGGTCAGATCTGAACTCAGGAAAATACCTTCCTAACTTCTGGCCTGGCACACTATGTACTGTACCATCCAGGTGCCCACTGGATAGGTACTAAGGAGAAAAAAGTTTCTGTCCTGGGGAAACTTATAGTGTCCTGAAGGACCAAAAAAGCAAAGAAAGAAGAAGATTTAGAAAAATTTGAGGTGGGATTGTAGAATTAATAACTAAGGGAGCAGGGAACGCTTCTTGTAGGAGGGAGTACATCAGTCACCTCCTGAGATGCCCCAAATTTGCCTGCTCAGAAAACCATCTACCCACCTTTCTATAATTGATGAAACATGCACCTCTTTTGTCATTAACCTTTAGCATTTCCTTACTGAAATGGAAGAAATGTGTTTTTACCTCCATTATTTGGAACTAACATTGGTTATTATGTGATACATAAATCCTATTGCCTTTTAGTTTTATTTCTACATAAGTTATCATCATGATAACTATGTTCTTTGGGTCAATTCCTTTGTTTAGCAACAGGTCACACAAGTGCCTCCATATTTCTCTGATGTCTTCATAGTTGCTGTTCCTTGTGACATAGGAACATTCTGTTATGCTCACTTGCCGTACTTATTCAGTCAAAATAGATAACCATTGGATATGTACTTTTTTTTTTTTTTACAACTTTTTACTTCTAAAATAAATGTGACTTGGATAGCTGAAGGTGCATATATGACCTTACTCTGTTTTGTTGGAAACTCTGGGCTATAAGCCTGGGAGAAGGATTGCCCATTCAGAGGGTGTGAACAATTTAGTGCCTTTTGTTGCTTCATTTTAAGTAATTGTGCAAAATGTTTGGACTAATTCCCAGTTTCACTAAAAGTGTATTATTATGCTTGTCTTCCCAAGTTCTTCATTGTATTGATTATATTGATTTGTTATCACTTCTTCAAATTTTGTGGATGTGATAAGAAAATTTGGAGATGTTTTTATTTTCATTTCTCTCATTACTGGTAACATGGAACATTTTTCATATGATATTTCATATCATATTGTGTGTATTTCCTTTAGAAGCATGAGTGAATGTCAGAGTCAATGGAAACAATAATAAAATTAAAAATGAATTCTGAAATTATGTAATAATGACCAAGCTTGGTCAAGAAGAATGTAAATATACCTCTCTCCCCTTTTTGTAGAGGTGAGGAACCATGGATGTGCAACACAGCATATGTTGTCAGACTTGATTAATACGGTCATTAGTTTTGCTGATTTACTCCCCCCCATCCCTTTATTTTTTTTTTAATTAAACAAATGCTTTATTAACTTCTGGTTTACATCATTCATTTCCACCAGATTTTGAGTTACATTTTTCCCCCATTTTTTCCCTACCCACCACCCCAGAATAGCAGTCCCACTAGATATCCCCTCATCCAATCTGCTCTCTCCCATATCTTCTCCCATACCCCCTTCGACTTTGCCATTAGGGTAAGGTAAATCTCTGAGCCCCAATGCCTGCACATCTTATGAAACATTTAATTTTAAAACTTCGATTTTCAGACCCATTCCCTTCCTCCCTTGTCACCCATTCCCTCTGAGAAGATAAGCAATTCAGTATGCGTTGTACATGTATAGCTATGCAAAACATTACCATAGTAGATATATTGTAAAAGACTGCTTATATTTCCCTCCCACCCATCTCACCTCCCACCCGGTCCATTCCCTACTTTGATCCTGTCACTCTTTGATAGTGGGTACTTCCAACCTCCCCTCCTAGAATGCCCTCCCCTCCATCATCCCCCCTTTCATCCCCCTTTCCCCTACTCAGGAGAGTGAGTGAGGATAAGATATTCCATTTAGTATGTATGTGATTCTCTTCTTGAGCCAACTTCAATGAAAATATTCTTTTGCCTTTTTGCCTTCCTGTTCTTCCCCTCCCCTGCAACTACTTCCCCTTGCCTCTTCTACATGAGATAGTTTACCCTACCCTGTCTCTCTACATCTCCTCTTGCCACTTTCCTCTCTCACCTCTTGACTTCACCCCTTAAGAATCATCCCTTCCGATTTTTTTTTTTTGCAGGGCAATTGGGGTTGGGTGACTTGCCCGGGGTCTCAAAGCTGGGTTTTTGTTTATATGTTGGGTGTCTGGGGCCGGATCAGAGCTTGGGTCCTCCTGGCTCCGGGGCCGGTGCTCTGCTCACTGTGCCACCTAGCCGCCCCAATTGCTTTAAAAAAAATAAAGGGGGGGCGGAGCCAAGATGGTGGAGTAGAAACAGCATTTCCAATGTGCTCTGCCCCACACAAATCTCAAACAATGTGAAAGGGGACTCCGAACAACTTCTGGAGCCACAGCACCCACAGAACGGCACAGAGAAGCTAACCTCCTGCTGAGGACAGCCCAGCAGCCCTGAAGGGAGTGGCCAGCGCAGCACTCTGAGAGCAGGCAGCACAGAGTGCTGGGAACCAACAGCGCAGTGCGAAGAGCCGAGCCCAGGTCCTCGGTTTTAGCCCCAGGGCAGCCGGGCCTTCAGCCGACTGGAGGGACCCCAGAACACCAGCAATTGTGGCGATTCCAGAATTATCAGCACAGATATGCCTAGGACAAAGTGAGAGGTTAGTGCCTTCAATGTAGGGGTTATGGGATTTTAAGATCTTCCATGCCCCATTGGACTTGCTGACGTAGCAGGAGGGGGCAGGGCAAGAGGAAGAAAAGCTAGAGTTCCAGCAGGAACTGTTGGTGGTCGAGGCAACAGCAACAACGGCAGTAATGGCTGAGGTAGAGGTGGAGGCGCAAACCCCTTTTTGAGCCAGCCAGAATTTCTGCTAAGGACTCTTGTTGGGGACTGCCGGGGACTGGAATTGCGGGGGGCTGGAGCTGTTGTGAGCATGCTTCCTGGACACTGAGCAGATGCTGTGAGTGGGGAGAGAAGGACCTTTGCCTGAGGTAGCCTGTTCTGTTTTGAAGGCTTAAGAATGTGGTTGGTTACTACATTAACTACTTGTGCCAATCTCATAACTACTCTGATGCCTTTGACTTTCTGGTTTTGGGACTCAGTTATTTGTTATTTTAATAAATGTTCTGGCTTTATCCCCCATATAGAGAGCCTGATATATTTTGTGATTAATAACCACATAAGCCTATTTATAATTGCCATAGGCATAGTGAATATTGCATTGTTAATACACCTTCTAGGTTGTAGGAAGGAGAGATGTATTTGGAAATGTGGCTATGAGAAAAACAAGAAATATGGCAACACATTTAAATTCAAATGAAAACGTTGTTGTATCATCTATACTATCAGATTCAGTTCATGGTGATTCTAATCTATTACAACTCTCATTTTAATTATTCTGAGGGTTTTATACATACACACATATATATTCATAGACATGTCTATATGTATGTATCTGTAAAATCTTTCTACTTTGATATAAACAATTGTAAATATTGTCTTTCATTATATCCTATACACCTGGTCTGGTTATGATTTCTTCCCCATAATATGGTGGTGAAGTAAAGAACTTCCCAATCCCTATTTTTTTCATGTTATAACCATTCACATTTTGATCCGTTATTCATCTTAAATGTATTATAGTCTATGGTATAAAAATGTGCCCTCAATCTATTTTCTGCCAAGTTGCATCACAACTTCCCAAGAAGTATTGTGCCCAACATTCACTCCACCAGAAATTTGTGTTTTTATTTTCCTCAAATCCTGAACTGTTTCTGCTTACCTCTACATCTTATTTGTCAATCTATTCAACTCATATCCATCATTAAATACTTTAAAGTCTTTGATGGAATTGAGTTTTAAAGACATCTGGATCAAAATATTGTATTCTATTATTAATTCCTTTAGTATTTCCTCCATTTTTCTTTCTGAGTTTGTATTCTTTAGTAGATACTAAACTATTTCTTTAGTAGATACTAAAAATATTTCCTATTGTGTTAATTTATTTTGTTTTCTCAATGATATTTGTCCATTCCTTTTAAATTTCTAGTTTTGTCAGTTATTAATCACATATGTTTTGAAACTTATTTTTTAATGTATATTATGGCTTATGACTTAATCTTTTTCTTTTTTTCAATTTCAAAAGGTTTTCTTTTCTTGTCGACTTTAAATTAACAAAGCTAACCTTATACTAATATTCTTAGTCTTTAAAAAGAGCTGATTTATTTTATTCATTCAATAGTCTTTTCATTTTCCAAGTTATTTATTTCTCCTTTGATTTTCAAATTTCCTTATTTTTGTTTATTTATTTTAAGGGGTTTTTACTTTTAATGGAGGTTCCTTTTGTTAACTTTAAAATGATAATATATGTTTTCATGGTTGTATATTTTCATCTGAAAACTGCTTTAGTTTTGTTGCAGATTTTAGTATATTGATGAAATGCAATCATTAAAAACAATCTACTTATTGCTTCTATCTTTGACATACTGATTGTTCAAGACATTACTTAGTCTTAATTTAGACTTATCCATCTAATATTTGATTTTTTATTTATATTTGATTTCTTTTATTTTGAAACCCACACATTAAAGTCATCCACAATTATTTTTATGATTGAGTTATTTTTACATTTCAGTTAGCTTTTCTTTCCTTAGATATTAGAACCATTGGAACATGTATTTTTAGTGAGGATATTGGCCCCTCCCACTTTCCCTTTCCTTTACTGTACCATTTTGTATGTTTTTTTTTACTGTCTTTTGCCCAGAAAATCTCTCTATTTGCTTTTTCCTCTAATGACTTCAAATTAAAAAAAAAATAGCCTTAGAAAAATCTAGAAATTAAAAGAATGAATGAAAAAAGACAACAATGAAGGAGAAAAAATAACTAGAAATTATACTACAAACTAAAGCCTTAATCATCAGAACAAATTGGCATGAGTCAAACATTTAAAAATAGATAGTGAAAGAGACTAGATGAGCAAGACCCAGAACCAAGTAAGGAGGGTAATGTAGTCTTCATTAAATCCAAGTACATAAACTACTTGGGGGAAAGAGTCCCTACTTATGAAGAACTGTTGGGAAAACTGAATTGTAATTAGGTATAAATGTTCATTAACCTAGTGTTTTACATAACAGACAACAATGTCAAAACAGATAAGTGATCTAAACATAAGAAAGAAATGTTAACATAAAAACAAGTAAGAATGTAAGAGAAAGTAAATTTCAAAACTATTACTGGATTGAGGGTTTTTTAAATAAAGGGTGGGTTAGAAATTATAACAAAAGAAAAAAAATTTTTTAAATGTCTTGACAAATTTTTAAGTCTTGCATTTAAAACTTAAATAAAAATGTGATTTAAAAAATTGAGTGCCATTAAAATAACATAAAATCTTGAATGGGATGAATTTTTGTATTAAATATCTCTAATAAAATTCTAATATACAAACAGAAACTGAAATAAATATAAGACCAAGATCCATTCGCCAATAAATAAGTGATGAAAGAATATTAACAGTTTTTAAAGAACAATTGTAAACTGTCAACAAATGCATAAAAATGTTCCAAATCATTAATATTAAAATAATTTCAAATTGAATTACTAAACTGCTCATATATTTTTACCCATTGATCTCACTATGGGTCATATATACTAATTAAGTCAGATAGAAATAAAAGACTAATATATACATATACACACACATATATTAATATCATTGCTCTTTGTTGTAGCCAAAAACTGTAAATAAATTGAGTGCTTTAGTACTGGGGAATGGCTGAACAAGCTGTGACTTATGAATATAATAGGCTGCCACTGTGTTGCAAGAAACAGGAATTACAAGAAACAAAGCAAGATTTGTATAAAGTAATGTAGATTAGAAAGCAGAGCGAGTACTAAAAATACTAGCAATTTGAATTAAAACAACAGCCAGAAGAAGATGAACTTGGAATAATTATAGTGGGCGGTCTCATGCCTGACTCAAGGAAGGGGGAACCTCCTTTGTTTTTGCATAGAATTGGAGGATGCCAAAATCTTACATAAGTCATCAACAACGAGGTGGGGGTGGAGTAGGGGTGGGGAGTGGGCAATGTTGGTTAGTTTTCTGTATTGTGGAGGGGGAGGTGATAAGCAATAAAGAACTGTGGTATAAAAATGAAAGACAAACAAAATTTATTTTTTAAATGAAACCCTTTAATAACCATACCTAGTTCTTTCAACATGTATATATTTTGGGATATACTTTGGATTTCCATGCTATTGGCACTGGTTTCCTTTTCTTTCTTTCTTTTTTTTTCTGTTTGATGCCTTTGAATGTCAAATGCCCTGATCCTCTCTCGTTTCTTCAGCAGGAATGACATGAATTCCTTTCCTTTTGCTGAAAATCTACATTTTTCTATTAATGGTTAAGCTCAGCTTTGCAGTATGAGTGTTCGGGTGTTCAATTTGATTTGATTTTTTGGGTCATCATATTCCATTTTTCTTCTATTTTTATAAAGACAGAATAGTATTATGTAACTTGGCTCATTGTCCCTTTTATAAACGACAAGTTTCCTCCATCCAATTAAAATTTTGCTCCTAAATGTTGTTTTTCTTTATCTTGGGCACATTTCTTTTTTCAGGGAGAGTGGAACTGGAGTTTCTTTCTTTTCAATTTCCATGAATTCTATCAAGCTGTATCTTCTCAATTGTTTCCAAAATGCCAGGAAAATGCATCTTACACTATTTCCTGTAGTATAATATTCAGGATTTTTATTTTATTGGATTTTTCCTGAGAGATATAATTCTTAGATTTTCTTGCTACAGTCTGTCTTAATGATTAGTTGTTTTGACTTAAAAAGAACCTAGGTAATCTTCCAATTTTGCTATCTCAATATTAGTCCCATATTTTAAATTCCATCTCTGTATTGTTTTAAGTTTTGAACTTGCCAACTCTTTAGAGAGAATCCCTTACATGGGAGATATTCCCTATAATTGGTTTTAAGTGATTGATTCTCTTATTTCTTTGTTTAGTCCTTTTTCAAGCATGCTAATATTTATTCTTATTTCATGATGAATTTTATTGTTATTTTTTTATGTATCATCATATTTTTCCTAGTAACCCTCCCTTTCCCCTCCTAGATAGCCATCCCATAAAACAAACAAATAATAATACAGAAAACAACTACAACAAAACAGAGGAAGAAAAGATACACAAAAAGTGATTAATGCATTAAAAAAAAACTATGAAAATATATTCGAAGCAATATATCTGTGGGTTTCCTATTTTTTGAATTAGTGAGTTGGGAATATCTTCTCATTCCTCTTCTCAGGGCAGGCTTGTTAATTTTACATCATTAATTTTTGATAGTGTTTTATTCT
Source organism: Gymnobelideus leadbeateri (assembly GCA_011680675.1). Classification (NCBI taxonomy): domain Eukaryota; kingdom Metazoa; phylum Chordata; class Mammalia; order Diprotodontia; family Petauridae; genus Gymnobelideus; species Gymnobelideus leadbeateri. Next base: position 160,175 of record WOXC01007304.1, on the reverse strand, counting down.
TTCATTTATATTTTTGAAGTGATATTATCTATTATTTCTTTGCTTTGATGATTTAACTCTGTGTCAGATCATGTAAGAATTTCTTTGCTTCTCTATATTCATCATTTCTTCTAATCCAGTTGCATTCACAATTCATTTAGCTATTTCCCAATCAATGCGCATCTCCTTTGTTTGCAATTCTCTGCTACCACAAACAATACTGCTATTAATAGCTCGGTTTATATGTGGTTTTCCTTCTTATCAATGATCTCCTTGGAGGATGTCTAGTAATGAAATCTCTTAGTCAAAAGTTGTAGAAGTCATAATGCCTTTATTTGAATAACTCCAAATTATTTTTAAAATTGTTTGCTAATAAGCAGTTCCATCAATAATGCCCCTGTGATCCTCTCTTTCCACAATTCCTCCAACATTTACTATTCCCATCTTTTGTCATCTCTTCTTATTTCATAGGTATGATATGAAACATCAGGGTTGTTTTGATTTCTATTTCTCTTATTATTAGTGATTTGGATAATCCTTTCATGTGTTTGGAAATAGTTTATAGTTCTTTTGAGATACTTCTCAATTTTTTAGCCAGCTCTAAATGGTTTTGATTTTGAAGCCTGGGAATGCTAATCCCCTTGAGTCATACCCACCCCCTTTGATTTTTTGCTTTATATATTTCTCCATATCAATTTTGTTATTATTTTACCAAGTTCTACAAAGCATCCTTTTTGATATTTTTATTGATAAAATATTAAAACTATAAACAGCTTCTTCCTCTGATTTTACTGATCAGCTAAGTTCTCTACAGGTTCTTGAGGATTTCTAATATTTCTAGATTTCTGTATTGTTCTTGGTGTAGTGGTTTTCCTATATTTTAGAAATAATTGCTTTATCTTATTCTATGATATTTATTATATTTGAGAAGAGGAAGAGGGAAGCAAAAGAAATAAACATTTCTATAGGTCTTACTATGTGCCAGGTTCTGTGCTAATTTCTTCTTATAGAAATTACACCTTTTGGATATTTACTAATATTTTCCTTTTCTGCTGATTTTCCTGGGAGGTTTTCCTTAAAATGAGCTCCTTCCTAGCCCCTTATCCAGTGTTCATTTACTGCCCTTCAGACATCCCATGCTCCCTTGAAGTTCTAGAGGGCAAACTCTATGTAGACACTTTCTCTTGCTCCACCATCTTGCTGGAATACTACATGTCTGGTTCTTGATGAATCCTGGCTGACTTGTTATGATAATCACTTCTTTTTCTCCATCTTCCTTTTGTCCCTTTGCTAATATTTTCTAAAAATGTCCCAGAAACTGAAGTAGAACATAAAGACCTTCAGTTTGAAGAATTCACTTTCATTCTTTTTTTGGCGATTAGAAAAAAAAAAAAAACTTTAGCCTTTTTCAATCCAGTGGTTTGCCATGAGAAAGAACTCATCATTGAGTAGTTAGTATACTAGTGATGATTCTCTCTGTCCTTATCTAGACTGGTTCTTGGAAAGCACAACTTTCTTTTTGCATGGTAGAACATGTCAGAGTTTACATTATAATGGCAGAACTTTCAAGAACATAGGATCATTTCATGAGGCATTTGTGTAGGGTATTGGTATAGAAAAGAAATGTATCAAATGGGCAAATATGGATGGTTTCTTATTTTCTTAATTAGTAGAAGTGTCAACGTTGGTATGGTCACAAATATACTGGAGTGTTAGAGTAAACCTGTGATACTTGCCCCATGTTCTACCAAATTTCAGAAATCATTGAACATTGCTTAGCAAACACATCTGCCTTTTTTTGTCTTTGTAGTCTGTTGTGGAAATCATCTGGACTTGGTAAACTGAATTAACAGCTAGATTTTCTCTTACAATCTCCTTAGTTACATTGGATATTAATTGCCTATTAACCATTTTTGTTCTTTTTTTAAATCCAAAGATCTTTCATTTAAGCAAAGAAAATAACATATGTATAATAAGAACTGAAAATTTCTTCCTTGTATTTTCTGTTAACACCATCCTATCAACCCTGAATAGTGATCCTAGCCCTACTTTTTTTTTTTTTTGATTTTTTTTTTTGAGGGCAATTGGGGTTAAGTAACTTGCCCAAGGTCACACGGCTAGGTTTTTTTTTTTTTGTTTGTGTGCGTTAAGTGTCTGAGGCCGGATCCGAACTCAGGTCCTTCTGACTCTAGGGCCGACGCTCTACTCACTCTGCCACCTAGCCGCCCCTAGCCCTACTTTAATAGTATTCTTTCCCTCACTGTGGCATTTAAAAATCTCCCCTTTTCTTTTCCTTAGCTTTCATTGATAGCTTCAGCTCATTCTGATATTTGTCTTTCTTGAAAGTATTTTTTCTGGACTTACTCCAGGTTTGTCCTAGTCATCTTCCATTTCCAAGTCCTTGCTTTCATTTTTTAAAATGTCTCTTAAAACCAGGTTTTTTCATGAATTTCCTGTGCATCCAAATAAATGTCTCTGTACAACTACTATTTCCTTCCTGTTGGAATTGTTTCACTTTTAGTATTTAGAATTCCATTCTTGAAGATTATTCATTCTTCCCAAATAATTTAAAGGGCTTGGAATAGATGACCTCTGAGGCCATTTCAATCTGTCAGTGTATGATTATCCCTCTTCACTTCAGTTGTAAAATTTTAATTCATGGTATTCTCTTTATCCTTTCTCTTAACCCTTTGAAATCCATTTTTCTCCAAATGTGGGGTATGTTTATTTTATACTTGGTTTTCAAATTCTCTATCAGAAATTGCAAACCATGTTAGTTAGTTATGATCTCTTCTTAATGAAGTCATACTATTCCTTACCAAACAACTCTTTATTTTCTATATGCTCAGTAGTCATCCATTTCTAGACCTTTACCATGAACGAAAGTCAAGCTCATTGATTTGTAAGCTAACAATGCAGCTTTCTTTCTTTGCTTTCTTTCTTCTCCTCTCTTCTCCTCTCTTCTCCTCTCCTCTCCTCTCCTCTCCTCTCCTCTCCTCTCCTCTCCTCTCCTCTCCTCTCCTCTCCTCTCCTCTCCTCTCCTCTCTTCTCTCTCCTCTCCCTTCCTTTTGCTATTTTCCTTCCCTTCTCTTCCCTTCCCTTCTCTTCCTTTCCCTTCCCTTTTTATTTCCTCCCTTCCTCACCCTCCAGGTCCTCCAGGTTCCCAGGTTCAATCTCATGTGTTAATACTAGAAGGAAGGCAATTATTTTTCCCTCAGATGTAGAAAAGGTGATCTGTTAATCAATGACAGTAGTCTGTATAAATGATGACTTACAAAAAAATGTTTTTTCTGCATAAAAGATATTTCCTTCATAAGGTTTATGAGAAGCCACTTCCAAAAGCAGTGTAATTTTATTACTCATCAATACATGGAAGAAAATCTGGATTCCCAATAACAAGACTGGATTGCCAGGCTGCTTGGCAAGCTTTCTCAGCTGCTAAATGGCTTACATCTTTCACTAGCTCATTTTAGCTGCTGGTAAGTGGCAGTGTTCCCCTTGTTCCCTGAATCACATCTTTGGTGAGTTTCTCATCCAAGGCCAAAGGCACCAGATTTGCCCCTCTTGGTGCAGTTCTCATCTGCAATTCTTATCTTCCAAAGGCTTCCCTGACATTCAAAAATTAATCAGTTAATCAGTCATTCATTAAAATATTCCATTTAAAACCACTTGCTGGATGCTCATCATGAAGGGGTAAGCCAGGTGCTACAAACAGATGCTGACACAAGACAATTGCAGAGCTGTGGCTCAGCCCCTTCTGATGAAACCAGAACTTCAAAGATAAAGCACTGGAGACCCACTGCACTCTGTCATGACACCAAGCGACCTGTGACCTCCAAACTCATTGAAAACTAATATGGAAATATGACACATTTTGCTTCCCAGCTCCCAACTATAAGTTCCTCAGAACATTGTTAAAACTGGTCCTTTTGAGCAGGCCTAAAATTCAGGGAGGAATTCTGGCCAAATAATGTCTCTGGATCCCTAATTTATTAATGCACAAAATAGAGTCATTTACCTTCCATCATAACATTATCTATTGTGTTATCTCTCTCTTCACACACACACACACACATATATATATATATATATACACACATGCATGTGTATATATGTATATGTGTGTGTGTATATGATAGAGAAGGATAGCTACATAAACATACAGGAAGACAATGCAGATGAAGCTATCTCAAGATAATGGTATTGCTTTGCTAGGACTTATAACTTCATTGGGTTTTGTTTTCCATCTATTTTCCAGGTCAAGATTGACCTGGAGGAAAAAAAAAAAAAAACAAGAGTAAAAATTAAAATTGTCCATGTCGCTGTCCACAAGGAAGAAAACATATTGTCTCAGTTTCTTCCCTTTTTCTTAATCTTGCCTCTGTGCATCCAGAACCACTTTTTCATTAGAACTTCTACTTAAGGAATTAATAGGTCATTGGGAATTAGGTCATTGTTATCATCACCATCATCACCACCACCATCGTCATCATCCCCACCATCATCTTTACCATGATCATCATCAATCAGCATCATAACCATCATCACCATAGTGATGTATTAGAACAAAAACATTTTTCCAGTATTTCTATTACTCAGTCCTTTTGTGGTGACTTCCTCCCCAAATCCAGAACTCTACCCTCTTTCCATTAGTCAACAGCCATAAAAGGTGGTTGTGCCCAAGAAATTCATATCCCTTTGGCCAAATTATTAATCAATCAGCTTCATTGGACTTAGACTGCTCATTCATTGGTGGAAATACAATCCATCATGGTACCTGTATCTGGGACACTTCGAGGAAGGTAGGACATGCCAGAGTTTGGGTTCTGCTGGCACATCCCTTGATGGTTTGGGATTACCTCCACCATCCAGTGAGGCTCTGGAAGAGGAACTTTAAGAAGGAATTCTAGAAAGTATAGTAGTAGTGGAGTACTGGTATAAGGGTCATCTAGATTTGCATTTGGATCCTAAAGCATTTAAGCAGTATAATCACCATGGGAAGCAAAAAGTGGTAGAGTTCCATATTAATATTCAATGAGTTTGGAGATCACAAGTCACTTGGTGTCATAGCAGAGTACACTGGCTCTCCAGTGCTTTACTTTGCCTTTTTCAAACTTAGTTTACTCATCTGTAAAATGGGCACAAAAACAGCACCTACCTCACAGAGTTATGAAGATCAAATGAGATAATGTATGTAAAGTGCTTTGAAAAACCTTAGACACTATCTATAATGTATCTACCTAGCTACCTGTCTTCTATTTATTGTTATTATTCTTAACAGTGCTTTAAAATCTGATGAGAGCTTAGTATGTTTTTATCCTTACCATATCCTCTATGAGACAAGTAGTATAGACATTGGTTCCATTTTGCAGATGTGGAAATTGAAATTTGGAGAAGAAATAATATCATATGGGAGTCACCAAAGTAGCAAGTGGAAAAGGCAGGACTCCATGCCAGTTCTGATTCTAAATTCTGCCCTTTGTCCCACTATCACAATTCTCCCTTCTTCACTTGTCAAGTTTCTTGGCTACACAATGACAAAATAGAGTGGAACAAATTAACTTAGAAGCATTTATTCAGTGACTACTCTGGGTCAGACTATAGCTGAGTCAGTAGAGAAAGAAAGACCCTAACAAATGAAGCTTCCCCCCCTGCTCTCCTGGAATTAGAGACCTCTATTGAGAAATAATGGATACTCAGGTAAGGAGAGATGAGATACAAGCCAATCCCATTTCAAGGCATGGGGCTCACAACTAGAGGGATTGGGAAAGACTTGGACTGCTCCATGAAGGCAGCTGCCATTGGGAGAACATTCCAAGCATGAGGGGATGGCACACTAGGAATGGTTACAAGCAAGGGCAACTTAGCTGGCACAAAAAGGCATGAAGAAGACCACCATGCTATCAGTCCAGAGAGCTTAATGATGAAATGGGAAAGGATTTAAATGGAAAAAAATGAGTTGTTATTTTGTCTTCCAGGGATAGGGAGTCACTGAAGGATCCCCAAAGGGGAGAGTGTTAAGGTCAGACTTGTTATTTAAGAATATAAAGTTGGCAGTTATGTGGAACTCCAAGCACTCTGCTACTTGACCTACTAACAGAGGTCAAAAAAGCTTTTAAAAACCATGGAAAAGTACCCTAGTTGCTGCCCTCAAGGAGCTTCTGCTCTGGTGGAAGGGATAAGAAGACAAAGAATACAAAGAGCCATTTTGAAAAATGCAAAGTGATAAATCCATAGATGAGTGAAGACAACCAAAGAGAACAGTAGTATGAGGAGTCTGAGGTGTGAGGAGAGTCCTCAGGGGTGATAGTCAACATTTAAGAACCCCTCTCTGGGGGAGAAGCCACAGTGCGGACACATTCCCTCCCTCTCAAGTCCCAACTGCATTACTAACATCTTCTCCATCATTTTGTTAAGTCCAATTCTAGGCTACCAGAAATGCAATAAATCAAGGCCTGCTTTTCCACCCTTTCCAAGAAATAAAATTTCCCACTAACAATTGAACAATCAGTCTCTAGAGCCAGGAAGAGTTGTCTCTGGCATGGCCCTGACAGAGATTACTTTTAGTTGGAGAAATCTAGGAACCTTCATGAAAAAGCTGGGTTTCAGAGGTCTCAGGGTGGCCCAACATGGGAAAAACACATTCAGCTCCAGGTCATGGTTGACTGGAGGTATTTAAACAAAGCAGCCAGTGAAAGGAGGGACAATCGGATTTTCAGTGATTTGTTTTGGACTTGGTGCGATTCCATCTTCAGACTTCCACACTGTTGCCACAGCCTGGACAAAAATTTGAAGTGGAAACCAATCTTTTTTTTATCCTATCATACCTTTAGACCCAAATCAGCCAGGATTCTCTGTTAGAGATGTATCTGTAATTTTGCAAAAACAAGTAAATTACAGGACAATTTGAATTGTCCTTCACAAGAGTCAATGAGTCCATCAATGAAGCACATTTTAGTACTTACCATACTCCAGGTACTGTGTTGAAAGTAGGGAAATGAATTGAGAAGGGATCGTTGATGGGGACACCAGAAACTATTAGTGAGCTTGGGAAGGGACAAAGTGCACCTACAAGGGAATTCACATATACTGGGCTCCTAAAGGTGCTTAGGAATCAATATTATCCATCTGCAGCCATATATCAAGAAAAGGACAAAATGGGTAGGTGATTTTGACATAAAGGGTGATAGCCTCAGCAAATTAGGACAGGATTGGAACCATGCTTATCTGGGCTCCAACTCTATCCCTCTAGCCACTTGTTCCACCCATCTATGATATTAAAACATTTCTTCCCCTTTCAGACCCCCTTCACTCCTCCCTTGCTCTCTCAAACTAACCTTGGTCTGCCCACTGATTAGTAGAAGGATTCTTAAATGGGATAGCTTGAAAATTAACCACCTGGTTACCAACACTTTAGTCATCAGCATCTCAACAGAGAGGAGGCAGGTGTGCAGTCCTTGGACCTTCCCTGAAAGCCCTTCTAAACTGGTAAACCTTGGCAAGATGATTCTTATGCTGGAAAGGCCTGTGAAATCCCTAGGACCCCTCTATGCTATGAGAAAACATCAAGGAAGGGCTTTAGAGGGAGAAGTTGCACATGTGGAAAAATTAATTAGGTCAATGCTCCCTTCTCCACTCCTGACTGCCTTGCTTTCTCTCTCTCTGGGGTTGAACCCACTAGCTTCTGAAAGTCAAACTTATTCCCTGAGATGGAAGAAGCCCTCCACATTGGAGGATTCTGCTTGGATGACATTAGCCATTAACATCTTGGATGCACATCTCCACAAATGGTCCAAATGTCTCAGCCACTTGAGATATGCCAATCTGGGAAGAATCCTTGGTTCTGATGGGCTTCAAGGGATATTGGAGAGCAGTTGCCTCTCTTGAGACAATTTCTAGGCCACCTGAAATTCTGTTTTCTATTTCTAATTTCTATCTCTGGGGCCACCTAAAACAAAGAGGAGAAAGGGGAGAAGGCCTTTATAAAGAAATTAATGGAGTTTTTCTTATTATCAGAAGGGCTTGGTGTAGGTCAAGTTCTCTGTCCACTTCAGTGGTGTCTACCTTTCACTCACAGGTGGAGTTATTGACCTTAGGAGGTCATTGTGCCTTTAAGAAAAAAAACAAAAGGTAATCTCAACAGTTATGGAGCCCTCACTGTCTGGAAGACTCTGTGCTATCAGTCACTGGGGGAATAAAGAAGGAAAAATGCTTCATTCTCTGGCTGAAATCCATTTGGGGTGGGGGGTAGGACATGTCACAATATGTGTATATGCAAAAATATGATCCAAGCCATAATTGGAGAGGGGTAATGTGGTCTGGTGGGTCAGAGGACCTGAGGTCAAGTCAGGACTTTAGGTGATCTTGGGCAAATGATTTCACCCTTCTGGGCCTCCCATTCATCCTCTCTAAAATGAAGGGGCTGGGCTAAAGCATCTCTAAGATTCCTCCCAGATCCAAATATGAGCTTATGGGGCAGACCTGCCCTGCACCCTAGGAGTCTCAGAGGGAGGGCTAAGGCAACTCACAAGTCCTGTGCCCCTGGCTGCTTTGATGGGAACATGTGGGCCAGCTCTAACTTGCACACTGGTGCTTCAGGGCTTTTGTTCTGGAGCAGTCCTCTGATCATTTGACATGTGGACATCTTTGCTCTTCAATAAGATAAGGATGGCTGCCCATTCACTGCCAGTCACGTCATGAAGAGGAGGCCTTCCTCACCTAACCTCAAAGCACCTTTTTTTATACATTGACCAATCTGTAGTATTTGATACTATTGACCACCCCACTGCTGTAGCCACTGCTGAAACTCCCCACACTGGCCCCACTGCCCCACTGCTCCTGGATCATCTCTTCCCTCTGGGGTTTCCTGACACTGATCAATTCTATTTCTTTGCCTACCCATATAACCACTCCTTCTCAGATGCCTTTCTCAGAACAATCATTATTTTCCAACTCCCTATAGGTGGGCCAACCCAAGGCCTTTGTCCTAACCCTCTTCTCCTCTATTCCTACTCCCTCAATGGTTTCCTCATTTTCTTGAGTTCAATCCCCAGTGATGGAAGAAGCCCCTACAAGGAGTGGATCATTGCGAAAGCCTTTGCCCCATCAGATGCCTCCATTCTCTTCCAGCTCTCACGCTTCCTCCAGAAACTACTTTGTTTATATTCCTACAATACCAGTCTGACCTTGTCACTGTCCATGTCACAAGGACCAGTGGCTCCCTCTTGCCTCTGGGCTAAAATACTAGTTCCTGTTTGGCACCTTTGCAGTTTGGCAGAAGTCTACATTTCTAAGCTTTTTACACATCCTTCTCCTTCACGAATCCTGTATTCTGGTCCAATTGGCCTCCTAAGGAGATTTTCTCTCCTGCCTCTGGCCAAACTGTGTCCTTCCTTTCCTCCCACCTCTACCCATATTTGGAACAAACTCCTTCCTTAATCCCCCCCGCCCCGAAAGAATCTCTAGATTCCTCCACATCTCAGTTCAAGACTCAAGGAGAGACAAGGTTCATCCTCCCTGTTGTCAATGCCAGCCTCCCTTTGAATGATTTCAGTTTGACTTTGCACAGAATTTGCTTTTACTCATCTATGTACTATGGAATATTGTGCTTTTCTGATACGTTATAAGCTCCTTTGGGTCAGGGATGGTTTCTTTCTTTCTTCCTTTTTTCTCATTCTTTCTCTGTCTCTGTCTCTCTGTCTCTCTCTGTCTCTCTCTGTCTCTGTCTCTGTTTCTCTCTCTCTCTCTCTCTCTCTCTCTCTCTCTCTCACACACACACACACACACACACACACACACACACACACACACAGACTCTGGGATTCACTCAAAACAACATTCACAAAGTGAACATTCATTCACTTGAAATAATTATTGGTGCTATTTTGGGATAACTGCTGTTTCTTGGACATCTCCAGGTTCAGTAATCCTCAGTCTTATTTGATTTTTGTGCAATAATAGCAGATAATGCAAGTTGTGTGATTATTGGGCTCTGAGCTTTGGGGAGGGCGCCTGACTGGCACAGTGTTAACTAGAGTCCTTGCTTGGGTATGAGCCCTATTGTCTCCTGGTCCATTGCTCTTGAGGCTAAACCTTCTGCCCCTGAAGCTCTAAGAGTTTCTGACCTCTGCTATTCCAATGTGCATGCTCACAAGCACACACTCATATATGTGCACACACACAAACACACATGCACATACACATATACATACACACACAAACACATACAGCTTTTCTGAGCTCGATGCTTCTCCTTACTTTGGCATTTATTGAAGCTGATGGAGTGGATTAGATAAGAGGCCCCTGGAGCATCAGATCTGCCACTTAAAATGGGGAGCTCCCACTTAGGAAAACTGTCCTGCCTCTAAGTGCAGACACTGGGCCTCATCACACTGGGTTTCACTCTCGCATGTGTGCTTCTGCTCCCTGGGCGTTGCAGGCGTTCTCAGAGAGCAAGTCCCCAAACTCTCTAATGCAGGAGAATGGGGATGGGCCATCCTTGGGCAGGGGAGGCTGCATATCTCCCAGAGCAGAGACACTAATAAAAGGACATGATGGCAGTGGGCAGCATGAACACTGCCCAAGAAGACATAACTGGGCATCGAGGTCCCAGAAAGGGGGCTCTACAAGGCTTCTCTCAGCACCCCAGCATGGAAGGGGACTCAGAACACCTAGGCTCGGTCCCTGCCTCTCCTCTTCAATCTACGTGACCTAGGGAAAGCACCTATTTGGATAGGAAAGGCCTCTAAACACTTGAAATCCGTGCTCCTTGGACACTCTGTTATTGAAAGTTGCTTCTGACTATACATTCAGCATCCTACGACCCTCGGAACTCAAGCAGGAAAATGAGGGCCAAGGGAGTGCAGCTGATTTGCCTAAGGTTACATAAATATTAAGCACCAGAAGAAGGGCTTAGGACTCATTACCTCTGCTGGAGTTTCTGATCAGGAGAACTTTAGGTCTATGAACTTTAAGAATGTACTGAAAGGATTACTCTCAACTCTCAGTCTTCTTATGCTGGCAATGCCACCTACCTGAGCCCTCTCCTCTGCTTGGTCAGGTCATGACTGGAACCACCATTTTATGAAGCTCCCAGGCTGTCCATACTCACTTCTCTCCCAGATCTCCCCCTGCTTCTGAGCTTTAGGAGCTCCCAATAAGCAGCTCTGCCCCCTTCCCTTTCCTTGCTTTGCCTTCTACTCTCTGTGTCCTTTTTATGTAGCTTTCACCAAAGCAATTTAGGGTAAAGAAAGCCATTATTGTTTGTTTATTTTTTATATTTATTTCTAAGACTTAGCACAGTACCTGCACAGTCAGTAGTTAAAAATGCTCGTTCACTCTCTCTCTTCTCTCTCTGACTGTCTCTGTCTCTGCCTTTTTGTCTCTGTCTCTCTGTCTCTCTGCCTCTCTGTTTCTCTGTCTCTAACTCTCTCTTTCTCTTTCTCTGTCTCTCTCTGTCTCTGTGTGTGTCTCTCTCTCTCTGTCTTTCTCTGTCTCTCTGTCTCTCTGCCTCTCTCTTTCTCTGTGTCTCTGTGTCTCTCTGTCTCTCTCTCTCTCTCTCTCTCTCTCTCTCTCTATATATATATATATATACATAGATGTATGTATATATATACATCAAGTCCAATGAAATATGTCATTTAAAACATGGCCATCTTTCCTTCTTTATACCTGATGCTCCATTTCCCACCACCATTCCTTTGCAGTAGCTGTGCCTCACGTTAGGTGTGTGCTCCTTGTTCATCACCCCCCTTATAAAATCCTTCACTTCCTTCAGATGCAGCTCAAGAGTTTGCTACGTGAAATCTTTCATCCCCCCCTGCTGCCCCGTCCAGATCCTGGTGTCCTTCTTCACTAATCACCTTGCAGCTAGTTCCAGCCTTTGGTTTACGTGATATTTATTCCGTATACATCTCTACACATGTTCTCTGTATCCTTATACAAGTACATTTTGACTCCCCTGAGAGAATATACAGTCTTTGAAAACAGGGATTGGTTTTTGTTTTTATAGCCCCCAGCCCCAGTGCTTCACACTTAGTAGGTGCTTAATAAATCCTTGGTTATTGATCAATTGAAATATGTTATTAACTACATTTCAGATTTTTTTCTTTTTAATTGCAGCACTCCAAAGGGAATTGTAGCCACAAAGCTGCCCAGGGCACACATACCTCTTTCCTTCTGTTAATCTGATCATATGACTTACTTTTAAAAGTTATTATTTTTAACCAATCTGTTATCCAGACATTGATATGGACAGCCCATGGATCTGGTCTATGAATACCCCCAGACTGGACAGAAACTGTAGGTGATCAATGCCCTGGGCCTCTCAGATATGAACAGGGACAACCGAACTGATCAGCCTTCAGGAGATCACACAGCACTCTTGAGGGCCCTAAGCTACTTCCTGAAGCAAGGGCTCCTCTTGTGAACATTCATACCTTTTGGAGATGTGACAGGCCTGCAAGTCAGGCAATGCTATAGTCTCTGAAGAGTTCAAGCTATCAGAGGGCAATGGAGCAGAGCATGCTGGGCCAGAATAGGCTGCAACCTATTAAAGAAGAAGAATTGCCCAAGAGAAGTGGCATAAAGGGCACCATCAGAGAGACAAATGGCCAGAAAATCAGGTGAGCCATGGAGCAGCAAGAGGCAGGAAGAGCCCTGTGCTAAATTGGCACATGGTAAGTACCTAATAAATAATTAGTGATCCAATGGTTGGATGAGTCACTGGAATCCGTGTAATGTCAGAAGATGTAGCCAAAATTCGGCAGTTGTCTGGATGGACATTTTGCAGAGGACTTTTTGAGGAACATGACAAGAAACCTCCCATGAGGAAGAATGGTGGGCATTGCTAGAGGGACTCCTAGCCTTCAGGAGACCCGGAGCTGGTGGAGCGTGGAAGCACAATGGACCCAAAAGAGCAAACAAACAACCATAGTGAGAAATATGCCTACTCAGTCACCATCATTTAGGTGGATCCAAATCCTCAGCACCACAAAATTCACTTGTTCTGGTTATATTTGTTTGGTGTCTTCTCTGAAGTCCTTCAGAGGGGCTCTGACAGTTTTGATCCCTTTTAAAATAAAGTTTACATCAATATCAACACAGCTCCAGCTCTGTGGTCTTGCCTTTCCATCATGTCCTTAACCTCTTTGCTCTTTGTATGCTCTCTATTTTTATGGTGTCTTAATATTTGAGGTGTTCTTTGTCAGGAATCTTTAGTAATCTTGGGCCAGGGTATCTAGAGGGTTGGAGAATAGGCTTTCTGGTGCATTGTCTAGAACTTTTCCCTCCTTGTTGGCCTGGAAAGATTTGAAAGATGGGGAGCTGTTGCTTGAATTTATCTTGTTTCTCCAGCTACAATTAGAAATGCAAACCTTCAAAAATGAATGCAGAGAGATGAGAATAAGAAAGTGTGGTCAGCCTTCCAAAATCAAGGCCAAAGGAAAGTGAACTGACAAATGAATCTCATCAAATTTGAATCCTATTTTCACAAGTTTCTTGTTTCTAAGTATGCTAGGAGATATGGAAAAAAATAACCTCGCATATCCTAGACTTGATTTCAAATCATAGACTAGTTCTTGTCATAGACTAAATTACGCAGCAGAATAGGCAAGCTAGGACTCCAACCTAGCTCATTCTACTCCAAGTGCAGCATTCCAAATTATTATTATTAAGCACCTACTAAGTGTGAAGCACTGGGGCTGGGGGCTATAAAAACAAAAACCAATCCCTGTTTTCAAAGACTGTATATTCTCTCAGGGGAGTCAAAATGTACTTGTATAAGGATACAGAGAACATGTGTAGAGATGTATACGGAATAAATATCACGTAAACCAAAGGTTGGAACTAGCTGCAAGGTGATTAGTGAAGAAGGACACCAGGATCTGGACGGGGCGGCAGAGAGTCCACAGGAAGACTTAATAGCAAGAGGATAGTCCACAAAATCGAGATATGAAATATCTTTCCCTGGAAATGATCAGAAATGCAAGGCCATCTTGACACTCCCTCCCTTAACCTGGGACATCACTTCACTTGAAGTGCCTCAATTTTCTTAATTATAAAATGAAGGTAGGACTAGATGTCCTAGGAGGCCTCTGTGATCCCCTGGTGATTCACCTATACTAGGTCCTTGAAGGGATTTTTGTTTTGTTTTGTTTTGAAATGCTTCTCTTAGGGAATGAGCCTGCTTAGTAAGCTTCTTCAGCTTGCTGAATCTTTAAAGGATGATGGATTATGAGGAGTGACATGAATGCTAATGGGAACTGACCTTTATGGAGCACTTAAAAGTTTGCAAGGAATCCCCTAGCTCATTGGAGCCTCACTAAAACCCTATGGAATAGGGATGACAAATAACATCTTCAGTTTACCGATGAGTAAACTGAGGCTCAGGGAGGTGAGGTCATTAGTCCATGATTGTGAGGCTGGCCAGAGTCCAAAGAAAGCTCAGAGTTAGCCACTTTCCTAATTCTGGGCCCATTTCTCATTCTCCTGCATCTCGTTGACTCTGTGTGAAAAGCTTTTCCCAAGGAAAAGCTAAGTGCACCTCAATCTCCTTTAAAACTCAAGGGGGTATCTATCTTGATTTCTCTTGATGTTGCCAGGATGCCAGTGGGGCACTTGGGTTATCCCTCTGTCATTCCCCACCCTCAAGGTGGAACCAGCACATTTCTCTTTCAATCACATTTGCTTGAGGACATCCTTTAGTTCTTTGAAGATTCTGGTACAGGTTGCAGCCCATCGATACCCACTATGGGGTGGATGAGCTCAGTATATTATTCATATGACTAGGCACAATTGGGCAATAGGAATTTCTTTGTTTATTAAGATTTTCCTATGTGAGTGTTCTGGCTAAACTCAAGAGGTTGCCTCTTGTTTATTTGTTTTAGCTGTTTTTTCTAGACTCTTTAGTGAGCACGGATATGGATTAGGGAAGGCAACATATCAAATGTGGCATTTACTTTGTTTGTACATTGGTATAATATTTCATTACGATGACATCTCCCACCTTGGCAGGGAAATTCAGAAAACACATGTTCAAGTCATCTTCCTCTTGTGGTTTTTTGACTGGTCAGGTACACTTTGAAACAGTGTTTTCTGGTTGAAAAGTAGTTTTGGTTTGCAAGTGTTCTGTGACAGGTAATTCTTTAGGGTTGTTAGCACCTACTCACCATGGAACTGAGGAGGTTTCCTTCTCATGTTTCCCTCTGGGATGTGGGGAAATCTGAGTCACAGATTCAGAAACCAAGACTTGTGTTACAAAGGTGAAACAGGAAACACAAGAACTATTTAAGAATATATGTATACCCAAATTAAGAATGTGATCACACATACGCACCTATATCTGTGTATGTATATGTAAAAATATGGAGAGTATGTATATATTTACATGTATGAGTACATACAGGTATCTACACACATACATCCATATATATATGTATGTATGTATTCCTTGAAAATAACTTAGAAAAGAGTTGCCCTAGGAATAAGAGTAAGAATCCATCTCTTAACAGGGACATGTGAAGAGAATTGACTGTGTATGGCCTGCTTAGCTCAATTCCTTAAGCAATACTGACTAGAGCATGGCTGAGCAGTTGCCCCCAGGAGGCCAAAGACACAAACAAATGCTTCATATGGATCAAAGTATCCATGGAAGCATCACTTTTTCATTTTTTTGGCGGTAGCAAAAAATCTGGAAACAAAATAAGCATTCGTCAATTGGGGAAATAATTCATCAAGATGAAATTTATTAAACATTGATGATGTTCTAGGAGCTGGATGTGGATACCAAAACAAAAGTGAACCAAAACCTGCCTTCAAGGTGCTTCCACTCTTTAAGGGGTGACATTTTTCAGGGGGAGAGGTATAAATACGTAGAAAATATTATGAAAAATAGATACATATTTTTGTGTAGGTATATATGTGTGTGTCTGCATGTATGTGTGTGACTGTGTATGTATGAAGTCACTAAGTATCAAACTAAGTTTTAAAGGAAGCTAAGGCCTCTGAGAGGTAAGGAGAAAGAAGTGTATTCCTGGTGTGAGGAACAGTAGATGAAAGAAAAGACAAGAGAAGGGACAAGGATGTTGTGACTGAGGAAAAGAAGATGTGGCTCACCAAGTTGTAGCATATGATGACAGAATGCATGTGGAGGACTTTGTAAACTTTTGAGTGCAATGGCAGTGGCTGCTTTTAGAGCTATCAGACTACAGATGGTAAGGGGGTAGAATGAATGGTCAGAAGGAGATTACAGCAGTCTTTTTGCTGGCATTGGGGCAGGACTCTGTTTTTGACTATACACAGTTCTGGGTTGCAGTCCTGGGTCTCATTCTTAGGGTGAGGAGGATCACTAGCACATAATAGCAGGGACCCTCATCACAGTTCCAAGGCAAAAAAGTGTTTGTGGTCACTCACAAACAAGAAGATAGACCAGGGGAGAAGTAAACACACCCCTCCTTAGAGAATATACCTGGGAAGAACTGAAACTTACAGACCTCCCAGAATTAGCTTTGAAAAATGCTATGCAAAACCCCTGAAATTTGGAGTAGTGAACCCTCCACCCTGGAAGCAGAGCCCAACATTAGCAAAGATTTAAAAGTCAAGAAAAAGACTGGAAAAATAAGCAACCAACAAAAAATTCTAATTCTAGAAAGCTATTATTGTGACAAGGACAAATAAAACACACAGAAAAAGGCAATAAAGTCAAAACTCCTACATCTAAAGCCTCGGAGAAAAATATGTAAGAGAGGTAGGTGAAAAATAGGGAAGAATAAGGGAATGAAAGAAAATCACGATAAAAGTTCGACAAACTGGTAAAGGAGACACAAACAATACTGAAGAAAATCACACTTAAAAAAGAGTAGTCCAGATGATAAAAGAGGGACAAACATCCAGTAAAGAGAAGAGCACTTTGCAAAGCAGATTTGGTCAAATGGAAAAAGAGACACAAAAATTCATTGAGGAAAAAAAAAAACCTCGTTCAAAAGTAGAATTGGTCAAATGGGAAAAGGAAGTACAAAAACTCACTGAAGAAAATAATTCCTTAAAAATTAGAATCGAAGAGGCAGAGTCAAGATGATGGAGTAGAAACAGCACCTCCAAGGCACTCCAGCCCACATCACTTCCAAACCATGTAAAAGGGGACTCTGAACAACTTCTGGAGCTCCAGCACCCACAGAATGACACAGAGAAGCTAACCTCTGGCTGAAGACAGCCCGGCAGCCCAGCAGGGAACAGCCAGCCCAGAGCGCTGGGAACGGACAGCTCAGCACTCTGGGAGCCGAGCCCAGGCCAGTGTGAGTCGAGGTTTTAGGCCCAGGGCAGCTGGGACAGCAGCCAGATGGAGGGACCCCAGAACACCAGCAGGTGGGGCAGTTCCAGAATTATCAACACAGACATGCCTAAGACAAAGTGAGAGGTTAGTGGCCTATGAACTTTGGGATCAGTATTTGGGGAATGGGTTGGCTTCTTCCTCTGGGGGCAAGAAGCGGCTGAGGAGCCACAGCACAGCCATTTTGCAGCTTCAGTAACAGCTTTAGTTCCTGGCCTGCAAATTGTAGGGAGATCCAACAATCAGTCTTGGGGGGCGGGGAGTGATCACTCTTGCTTTAACCTCCCTGGATCTGGATTGAGATCTGGGGTAGGTAGCCAGCTTGCCAGAGCGTGTGGAGGCTTCACAGAGGCCACACAACTAATACCTCCGGAAGTTGTGAAGACCCCAATATTTAGGATGGAAGTTCCCCTGTCTGGTGGCAGAGTCCTACTGTGGAAACAAGCCTAAAAGTCAAGTAATTGAGTGGAAACATGTCTAGGCAAAGGAAACAAAATAAACAGAAAAATTCAACATTAGATTCCTATTTGGGGGGCAAAAAAGATCAAAGCATGGAATAGGAAGAGGGCTGTGAGGTCAGAAATCCTGCACCAAAAGCCCCAAATGAAAATACTGAGGAGATTCATTCCTTCAGAGTTAGACTGGAGCAAATGGAAGCTAGTGACTTTATGAGAAATCAAGATGCTATTAAACAGATGTGAACAAATGAAAGAATAGAAGGCAATGTGAAATATCTCATGGGAAAAACCACTCACCTGGAAAATAGATCCAGGAGAGAGAATTTAAAAATTATTGGACTACCTGAAAGCCACGATCAAAGAAACAACCTAGAAATCATCCTTCAAGAAATTCTCAAGGAAAATTGCCCTGATGTTTTAGACCCCAAGGGCAAAATAGGGGCTGAAAGAATCCACAGACCACCTCCTGAAAAAAATCCCCAAAAGAAAACTCCTAGAAATATTACAGCCAGGATCCAGAATTCCCAGATCAAGGAGAAATTACTATAAGCAGCCAGGAAGAAATAATTTCAATATTGTGGAAACACAATCAGAATAGCCCAGGATCTGACAGCTTCTACACTGAGGGATTGAAGGGCATGGAATATGAAATTCCAGAGGTCAAAAGAGCTGGAATTAAAACCAAGAATCAGCTACCCAGCAAAAGTGAGTATCTTGTTTCAGGGGAAAATATGGTCATTCAGTGGAATAGAGGACTTTCTAGCATTCTTGAGGAAAAAAACAGAGTTGAATAGAAAATTTGACATTCAGACACAAGAAGCAAGAGATGCTTGAGAAGGTAATCAGGGAAAAGAAATCAAAAGGAACTTATCAAAGTTGAACTTTTTGCATTCTTACATGGAAAAACAATAACTGTGATTGATGAAACCTTTCTCTGTATGAAAATAATTGAAGAAGCATATATGGGCATATGAATACATATGTGAATGTGTGTATACATGTTTACAGGTATACATGGATAGAGGGCACAGGTCAAATTTGGTGGGAAGGGATGATACTTAAGGTGTGGAGTTAAGAGGTGAGAGAGGAAAGTGTCAAGAGGAGTTGGGGAGAGACAGGGTAGAGTAAACTATCTCATGTAGAAGAGGCAAGGGGAAGTGGTTGCAGGGGAGGGGAAGAACAGGAAGGCAAAAATGCAAAAACATATTCTCATTGGATTTGGTTCAGGGAGAGAATGACATACATACTAAATGGGATATCTCACCCTGGAGGAGAGTAGGAGGAAGGCGGATGAGACGAGGGCATTCTGTGGGGAGGGGATGTTGGAAGTACCCACCATAGAAGAGGGATAGGATCAAAGTAGGAAATGGACCAGGTGGGGGGTGGGATGGGTGGGAGGGAAATATAAGCAGTCTTTTACAAAATATCTATTATGGTAATGTTTTGCATAGCTATACATGTACAACACATACTGAATTTCTTATCTTCCCCGAGGGAGTGTGTTACAAGGGAGGAAGGGAATGGATCTGAAATTAGAAGTTTTAAAATTAAAAGTTTCAAATATATATAAATACTATTATTATTTTTTAAATTAAAAAAATAATAAAAAAACATAATTGAGCAAATGGAAGCTAATGGCTCTATGAGACATCAAGAAACAATAAAACAAAACCAAAATAATAAAAATATAGAAGACAATGTGTACTCTCTCATTGGGAAAAAAGTGACTTAGAAAATAGATACAGTAGAGGTAATTTAAAAATAGTTAAACTTCCTGACAACCATGATAAAAAAGAGCCTAGACCTCATCTTTCAAGGAATTATCAATGAAAGCTGCTTTGATATTCCAGAACCAGAGAGTAAAAAATGAGTTATTGAGTCCAAACAGCTCCTAAAAAATTATCTTGTCCTTAATACATCCTGAGAGTTACTGGTCACACAGTCTCTGAATGGATATTTCTAGGGGCTTTGACTGTCCCTTCACACCTCCAGAAAGAACTTCTAAATTGCCCTAATGGTTGCAAACACTTTTCTGACATCAGGTCTATGGAGTCTAAAATTGTCTCTTTGCAACTTCAAACAAATGCTCTTAGCTCTGTAAGAGTAGTATGTGCTATGCATGAAAGAAAGGTCACATTAATTGTTGGGAGTTCTGGAACTCAAGTCTCGGATAAGTGGTTAGGAATTGAAAAAGGAAGATTTCAGGTCAGAGAAAGAAAAAACTGTTTAAAGATTCCAGTGGTTGAAATATCAACCCCAGCTTGAGAGGAAGTGAGCCTTCCATCACTACAAATGTTCCGGCAGACCTTAGATAACCACCAGTCATAATACCATAAAAGCTATTCCCAGTTTGGAAGACAGCTTTGACTTGATGACCTAGAACCCATCTGCCAGTGTCACTGCCAGGCTTCCAATATGAGTGCTAGCATTCTAGAACTTGAATATTGAATGAGCCAATGCAAGAACAGACTGTGATATTCAGGTTGAGGAATATGAATCTGATCAGAGCAAGAAAGCAGCATGGATTTTTAGAAGGAGAGTAAGGTTTGGTGTCCGAAGAACTGAGTTCCAGTCCTGCCTACTCCTCTCTGTCCGCTACTCATATGGCCCTGGGCAAAGTGCTTAACTTTTCTGTTCCTTAGTTTTCTTCCACGTAATATGAGAGACTTCGACTAAATGACCTCTACCATCCCTTTCAGATCTGGATCTATGCCTTTGTGGCATATGACAACAGGATGTCTGGGGAAACTTTTATCTACAGGGAGTGAGGGAGATTAACACTGCCTGTGGTTAATGTCAAATAAATGATGTGCTTGGGAAAAACAAATACAATGATTTCAAAAGTGTAAAATTTCCTGTTAGACAACTAATTAAATGATGAAATTCAGACGAGGAAACCACCCAACCAGGTCCCCAAAAGTGAATTTCCTTTAAATACCAAAATCTATTTTTAAAAAGATATAGCATGAAGTCTATAAGTAAGTCAGAGAGGGCTTGGAGAATGTGTTTACATTTTTTATTGTCATTAGAAATATGTAGGTGGATAAATACTTTGAGGTTTTAGTGACAAATGGGAATCGTGATATGCTTATTTCAAAATGGGTCTCAACTATCTCAATGCAATATTTTTATTTGTTGGCTTTTCTAAAACAATGGCAAAAATGCTGGTGAATTCCATTATTGACTAGAAATTCTTCAAATGGAAGAGAAATTAGACCTGACATTCACCGAACACCAAGGTTCTCACAGTCCTTTCTGTACATTATCTCCAACAGTATCTCTTGGAAGCCTCAGCCTATGAGGTTGAGTCAATAGCTATGATTATCAGTCCCACAAAAACAAAGACAAAAGGACTGAGACTAAGAAAGGACAAGCAACATTCTATATAGCTAATAAATATCAGAGCAAGTATTTGAACTCCATTCCCTGCTGAATAAAAATCCAGGACATTTTCCACTCCACACTTATGTCTCTGGATTGTGGATGGTAAAAAGCATATGGCATATATATGTAAGTATGATAATATGTATATACGTGCATATATTTGTACTTAATGTATGCACATATTTTATCCCCAGCTAGAGCACTAGCTCCTTGGAAGGAGAGATTGTTTCATGTTTGTTTATAATAAATACCCATTGATCAGCTGAATGATGATAATCTTCTCTTGCTCTAGAGACACTGACACTGGTACCTCATGTGCATCCAGTAGGGTAGAACCATCCCCAATTGTAGATTAGCAATTCTCTTGTCAGCTGCAGTCCAAGAATGTTAACTGGGGTCAGTGTTTTGCCCATAATCACCCCTAGTATGTCAGTGGTGGGATCTGAACCCAACTCTTCTTGATTCTGATGCCCTAATATGTCTCAATACAAGTAGTGTCATCCTTATTTTGCAGGTGGGGAAACTGAGTCTGTTACATGTTACATGGCATGGTCACATGGATGAGAATATGAAGAGGGATCTGAACCGAACATCTCCTGACTCAAAGTCTAGGACTTTTCGCATTCCTCCAAGACAAACAGGTGCCAAGAGGAATCAATAGTTTTCTCTGGTTCCCATGTCAAAGGAAAAGCCTTACAAAAGAAAGCTCTGAAAGAGACTAGGAAGAAGCAGCAGGGAACAGACCAGTCCATGCTTGTTGTCTGGGTTCGGGCTGAGGTCCAGGAGTTATGCCTCTGGCATTGGCTCCACAGGAAACTGTTGGAAACTGGAAGCTTCCACAGGGTTCATGGCCCTATAGCAAAGCTTCTGAGAAGCAAACAGATGTCCTGGCAAATGGAGAAGTGCCTCAGTGAACATACTAGTGTAGATTCACTTTGAGAATAATTTTGCATACAGTACTAATGCAACAAATGGGCTGCAAATCACAACTCTGTGGGATGCTCACAGCCATGGCCATGGCCATCTCCCCTGTGTAAGATGGATGACTTTCTTTCCATGGTATGCATGGCTACCCAACAAAGCTAGACACACTTTAGGAATATAGCACTCCAGTCATTTCCTTTCCTCATTTCCTAACTAAAATAGCAAGAAAAAAGCAAATAAACGTGGATATGAAGCCAACAAGGAATAAATATTACTCCTTTTTACTCTCCCAAATGTCAAGGATCCAGATGTCTTCTATTAGCATCCTGGGTAGCTAGAACAGAGAATAAAAGAATAGCTGGGCTTAAAGTCTGGAGGCCTTGATTCCAATTCTGGCTCTTCTCACTGTCTGTGTGACATCAGAATGGTCACTTTACCTCTCTTGCTCCTCTCTTTCTATAAAATGACAGAATTAGAACAAAAGGTTTCTAAGATTCCTTTCATTTCTAAATCCATAATCATGTGACCACTGCTGGCAGCCAATGAAAGGACAAGTATTCAAAAGAGAACAGTCTCAGCCCCTGTGGGGCTTTTAGCTCATTAAAAGAGCCAAGTTAACTTATCATCCTTTGGCTCACTCTGGCCTCGAGCATCTCCACTGCCCTACTGGTGACTCAGGCCCCTTCCTATTTCTGAGCTGATATTCTGAGCCAATGCCATGGCAATATTGGAGAGAAATAACAAAGAATTTTCATAGCTACTGTTCAGTGTAGAAAATGACATTCCAGGGACCTAAGATCCTAAAACATGCCATTGTTATCAAAATTAGGTTTGTATAGTATATAGTAATAAGTCAATCAATCTTGTACCTTCACCTGTTAAGAACAGTTATTCTCTTAGTAATATATGCATGGTTTTCTGGTGAGGTAAATAACATGGACTTGATGGGCTGGGCATCAAGTATGCTTTGTTACTCTGTAGCATGGACACAAACACGTTGTATTTTCCAAAGGGGAAAAATCAATAATAAAATGTCTGTTTCCAAAAACAAGGAGAATATTGACCTATATCTGTACTTTGATGAATAACTATGCCCAGTAAGGTGACATCCAATAGGATGAAAGTACACTGAGGGCAGGGATTGCTTGTTTGGTTCTCTATCCTGAGGGTCCAACCAGTGCCTTGTCCATGGTAGCCACTCAATAACTAAATTTTTGTTGAATTTTTCTGAAATGGAGATTCCCATTGTGAGTATAGATCACAGGCCATTCAGTCTTCTCATTATTGTCTATGCCTTTTTATAAACCCTCACAAACACCCCCCACCCAATATCCTGAGGGACTTTCTCTATGTTTCAGAACATTATGAGAAAGCAAGAGCTCCCAGGCTGCCCTCAGATGCCTCTGTCTCTTGCTAAACGATCAGGATACTTCCTTTCTGGTCATTCATTATTCTGATGAGGTCAATGAACTGCAGCTGGAGTAGCTGCAGTCTACTTGTCATGTGTCATCATATCTGTCCCTATTGCCCTTTCAGTGACAAGTGCCTTCAATTCTCCAGCAACCACGAAATTGTATGACTCACAGCTGTATAACATTTTGAGAAGGCTGTGAATGTACTCTTATATATACATGCCAAAGGCCACAGATATCACACCAAAATTTTTGGATTCAATGAAACCACTTTGACTACTCCCAATAGATCCATGTTTGAGTAATGACTCATGGGTGAAAACCAGACTATTTAGAAATAGCTTTGTCTGCATGTACAGGATTTTATCTGCCCAGCTCAAATGTGGGGAAACCTCAACATGCTTCAAAGGCATCAACAAGTGATGCCAATATCACTGGGATAAACAAAACAAAACAAAATATTGGAGGTAGAAAAGATCAGAAGCCCTCTGTCCCAATAACTGGCATAATCAACAGTATGATAAATTCTAGTAGTATTTGTGACATGCCCATGGCTTTGGGAAATTACAAGGAAGGCTTAAAGCCTATCAGAGCTGGAATGGTCCATAAAGATTATTTAGCTCTATGCCCCCACTTTGCCAATAAAGGGTCTCATAACTAAGGAGGAAAACGGACTTGAACAAAGTCTCACAGTGAGTAAAGAGCAAAGCCTAAAGCTGAACACTGGTTTCCAGGCCCCAGACCACTTACAATTGCACCATGTGACTTGATGAGTGCAAAAGGCTACAAAGAAATAACAGAACCTGTGCCTCCTTATGGAAATGATTAATTTATTGCTAATTTGGAGATAAATTGTTGTTCTCATGCTTTTAAATATTTAATGAATTTAGACTCATGAAAGTAAATAATGAAATTAATTAATGAAGTTAAATAACTTATTTTGTTGTGTACTTCCCATAGTATAAAAACATATTAGATGTGCTAGGTGGTACAGTGTGTAGAGTACCGGACTTGGAGTTGGGAAAAATCTAAGTTCAGATGTGGCCTTAGCCCTTGCTCAGATCTATGACCCTTGGTTAGTCAATTAACTCTGTTTGCCTCATTTTCTTTTTTCCCCTAAATGCTTTATTAAATTGTGTTTTACCTCATTGATTTCTGCCAGATTTTGAGTTACAATTTTCCCCCATTTTTCCCTACCCCCAACCCAGAATAGCAGTCCCACATGATATCCCCTCATCAAATCTGCTCTCTCCCATATCTTCTCCCATACCCCCTTCAACTTTTCCAGTAGGGCAAGGTGAATCTCTGAGTCCCAATACCTGTATATCTTATTTCCCAATTATATATGAAACAGTATTAATAATAGTACTTACATATTTTTACACATTTGATTTTAAAACTTTGAATTACAGATTCATTCCCTTCCTCCCTTGTAACCCACACTTACTGGGAAGATAAGCAATTCAGTGTATGTTGTGCATGTGTAGCTATGCAAAACATTACCATAGTAGATATATTGTAAAAGATTGACTATATTTCCCTCCCTCCTATCCCACCTCCCACTTGGTCTATTCCATACTTTGATCCTGTCCCTTTTCACAAGTCGGTGCTTCCACCTGCCCTCCCCCCTCCCATTCCCCCTCACCTCCCCTTCCTCCCTACTATCCTGTAGGGTGAGACATCCTATTTAGTATGTATGTCATTCTCTCCCTGATCCAAATTCAATGAGAATAAGGTTTAGCCTCTTTGCCTTCCTGTTCCTCCCCTCCTTTGTAACCATTTTCCCTTGTCTCTTCTCTATGAGAGAGTTTACCCCCACTCTGTCTCTCCCCATCTCCTCTCATTATGTTCTTCTCTCACCTTTCAATTTCACCCCTTAAGTATCATCCCTTCCTATTAAATTCGACCTGTGTCCTCTATGTAAACCTGTAAACATCTATACACACATTCACATATGTATCCATATGCCCATATACCCTTCTTCAACTATTTTCATACTGAGAAAAGTTTCATCAGTTACAGTTATTGTTTTTCCATGTAGGAATGTATATAGTTCATCTTTGATAAGTTCATTATGATTTCTTTTCTCTGTTTACCTTCTCAAGCATCTCTTGCTTCTTGGATCTAAACGTCAAATTTTCTATTCAACTCTGGTTTTTCCATCAAGAATCCTTGAAAGTCATCTATTCCAATGAATGACCATATTTTCCCCTGAAACATGATACTCAGTTTTGCTGGCTAGGTGATTCTTGGTTTTAATCCCAGCTCCTTTGCCCTCTGGAATATCATATTCCAAGCCCTTTGATCCCTCAGTGTAGAAGCTGTCAGATCCTGTGCTATCCCAATTGCATTTCCACAGTATTCAAATTGTTTTTTCCTGGCTGCTTATAGTATTTTCTCCTTGATCTGGGAATTCTGGAACCTGGCTCTAATATTCCTAGGAGTTTTCTTTTTGGGATCTTTTTCACGAGGTGATTGGTGGATTATTTCAACCTTTATTTTGCCCCCTGGTTCTAAAACATCAAGGTAATTTTCCTTGAGAATTTCTTGAAGGATGATTTCTAGGCTCTTTCTTTGATCATGGCTTTCATGTAGTCCAATAATTTGTAAATTCTCTCTCCTGGATCTATTTTCCAGGTGAGTGGTTTTTCCCATGAGATATATCACATTGCCTTCTATTCTTTCATTTGTTTGGATCTGTTTAACAGCATCTTGATCTCTCACAATCACTAGCTTCCCTTTGGTCCAATCTAACTCTGAAGGAATGAATCTCCTCAGTGAGCCTTTGAGATTCTTTTTTCATCTGCCAAATTCAGCTTTTTAAGGCATGCCTCTCCTCCTTGCTTTTTTCAGCCTCTTTTGCTATTTGAGTTAATCTATTTTTAGGGCTTTATTTTCCTCAGTAAGGCTATTGACTCTCCTTTCATAATTTTCTTGCATCATTTTCATTTCTCTTTCCAATTTTTCCTCCACTTCTCTTATTTGATTTTCAAAATCCTTTTTAAGCTCCTCTATGGCCTGTAACCAACTTGTATCCTCTTTGCCCCCAAAATAGGAGTCTAATGTTGAATTTTTCTGTTTATTTTGTTTCCATTGCCTAGCCATGTTGCCACTCAATTACTTGACTTTTGGGCTTGTTGCCATAGTAGGACTCTACCACCAGCCAGGGGAGCTTCCATCCCAAAGGCTGGGGTTTTCTCAGCTGCTGGAGGTATTAGTTGGGTGCCCTCTCTGAAGCCCCCACATGCTCTGGCAATCTGGTCACACACCCCAAGACCTCCACCCTATACAGCAATCCAGATCCAAGAAGTTTAAATCAAGAGTGATTACCCCCCAGACTGATTGCCAGATCCCACTACAATTAGCAGGGCAGGAACTGAAGCTGTGGCATGTGTCTGTGGCTGCTGAAACTTCTCAGCAGCTTCTCGCCCCCAGGGAAAGAGGCCAATGTTCTCTCCCCACTAATGAGTCTCAAAGTCCATACCACACTAACCTCCTACTTTGTCCATGACATCTCTGTGTTGGTAATTCTGGAAATGCCACAGCTGCTGGTCAGGCCTCTCCAGGGCTAAAACCTCAGACTCACTTGGGCCTGGGCTTGGCTCCCAGAGCACTGTACTGGCGGCTCCCGGCAGGGCTGCTGTGCTGTACTCAGTGGGAGGTTAGCTTCTCTGTGTCATTTTGTGGTTTCTGGATCTCCAGAGGTTGTTTAGAGTTCCCTCTTACATGAATTTGGAAATTGTGGGAGCTGGAGCTGTGAGGAAGATCTGTTTCTTCTCCGCAATCTTGACTGTGCCCCTGACTCGTTTTCTTCATCTGTAAAATGAGTTAGAAAAGGAAATGAGAAACTACTCCAGTATCTTTGCCAAGAAAATCTGAAATGGGATCACGAAAAGTAGCAAATGACTGAGCCACAATAACAATGTTATTTATATAAGTAAGGAAACTGAAGCTCAAAGAGATAAAACAATGTACTATGTTTGCATTCATAAGGAGAGAGAGAGAGAGAGAGAGAGAGAGAGAGAGAGAGAGAGAGAGAACAATGGGTTAGCACCTTGCCATTACATAGCCATTTGATTCAGCTGAGATGTAATAATATCTACTACTGTATTATCAAGGGCTGTCCCTGTCCTTAAGAAGTCTACAGTTCACTGGAGGGAACAAGTTGGACAACGATAAGTCACACAAATGACATACAATACTCTACAAATTTGTCAGTATTGAAGAAGTTCTTCCCCGTAGGACACCAAGCAATGCCTCGGGTGTGAGGTGCTTCCCACAAAGGTGGGGAGGTGGAGGAGAGGAGAGAGAATGCCTTCAACATGAAGCACCTTCATCACCACAGCTGCGTTTCATCCTGAGGTGGAGAGCCTGGATCATCCTTCTCACTTTTCAAGTGAGCAAACAGAGGAGTCAGTTTAGAGGTAAGTGACCTGAGGCTAAGAGGCTCCAAGACTTACTGCTGTCAGAGCTGAGCCTTGAACCGTGTGCTCCTCCTGAAGTAGTGAGCTGACTCTCCAAACACAAAGAGCAAACTTGTTATGCCTTTTTAAGAAATCAGATGTGATCTTAAATGTCACAAGAGTTCAATGGTATTACATTTTAAAATGCTATTTTAAATAGCTCCTGAAATTTGATTTGCTCTAAAATTCTTCCCTTTGCCACTGTCCATTAGTATTTCCAATAGCCCATTACATTACCACTAACAGACAAGGCTTTGGTATCCTCATCTCACATCGAGATGGTAAAAACTGCCAAGTCCAGAAGTTATTTTGGGGGGCTGGGGGGGCAGGGAGAGGGTTTCAAAGTCAGTACTGGAAGTACCATAGAAAATGTCTTTCTGCTTTGTGGGACATAATCACAGACATTGAGCTATGGTTGTGCTACATCTTGGGTGGGAACTACAGTGCTTGGGGAGCCTGATATTGGAAATTGTGGACACATACTTGGACTGGCCTGTCTGGTGACTGATGTTCCTCATATCTAGTCACAGCTGTTCTGGAACATTTTAATTTCAAGTGAAAAAACATGCAAAAAATAAAAAAAGTCAGATAAATTTTCAGGCCCAAAATATACAAACTGGGAGCTGTACATATATATATATATATATATATATATATATATATATATATATATATATGTATATATATATACATATACATATATATGTATATATATGTACATATATATACATATGTATATATATGTACATATATATATGTATATACATATACATATATATCCATATATATCCATATAAATGTATATATGTGTGTATGTACACAATACACGTATATGCATGCACCTCTGTATATACAAACAGATGTATACAGACAGATGTATGCATGTGTATTGATCTGGCAATGATATGGCTTCTCTAGAGTTTAATCAGGGGTATGAAGTTCAGAACCAAAGGCAGGTGGGAAGCGTCCAGATGAAAATCAGTTTGGGACATTGAGGAGCTATGTCATGATCTAGGTTTGGAGAAGCTGAGCACATCTAGGGGCTGTTTAGGATCAAGGATATTATAAAGAACAGATGGGAATAGCGCTGGTTTTTTTTTTCCTTAAGAGGTGGGAGGATGCCATATCCCAGATATATGAGGGGGCACAGCATTCCTGCCAGTGTCATACTAAGATCTTGGGAAATGAAAACTCACTGTCCTTCTATTGGCTCACACCCCCCCATTTTTATTTCTCTTTGTCGTCAGGAGCATATGTACTGGAGGATGTCTATTCACAGTCAGACTTCTGGGAAATAGAAATATGGGCCTGATAAACAGAATGCATCAGTAAACACTGGAGGCAGTCTTTGGAGGGCTTTGTCCCACATTCTCATAGTGAAATCAAAACATAGAAACCATCTGGAGAAGAGTTCATTTAGACCAGAGAGGGTGTGAAGGATGCAACATTTGAGGACAGATAATAGGAAGATATGGTATTAAACATCATGCTGGGGGATAGAGAAGCCTGGATCATGATGGCAGGAACAGGAGTGGTTATCCAGGGGATCATAACTTCAGAACTCAGAGCACTGGGAGGTTACCTGCTCTAACAATCTTATGGTAGATTTGAAGTAACAGAGGCTCAGAAGTGAGTGAGCTCACCCAAGGTCACACTGGTAGCAAAAAGCAGTTCTAATCTCAGGTTCTTGGCTTGCAATACAGCATTTGGTGTGCTGTGCCTTACTATTTTCTCTTTTTATACTGCTTTGTCTTCCCACACTAAAGTGCTCACGGGGAACTTCACTTGTTAGCATGTGGAGAAGACCCTGTGTTCTCAAAATGCACGTAGGTCAGCCTCACGTTCTCACTTGGGTCCATCTGAGCTTTGAGAGTCGGCCTTCCCGTGGAAATATCACCTGTCTCCTAAGGACCAGACACCCAAAGTTCTAAGAGCAGGGAAAGTCACTTGTCAGCCCCAGTAACTCAAGAAAGTAGTGGACTAAGCTGTTGAGTGGCTGAGATCTATGCTAGAAGAGAAAATGCCAATCAAGGAAATCCATTCTCCCTGAATCTTCGGTATCTCTGAGATTCCCGAGGCATTTATTTGACCGAAGTCTGTCTTCCTCAGTTGCACTCTAAGTTCCTTGAGGACAGAGGGTCATTTTGCTTTTTGCTTTTGGCATGGTATCCCTAGCAGTTAGCATATGACCTACTCATTATAGAGTCTTAATCTTCTTTTATTACTTGATTGACTAAAGTAAATAGTAGAAATAGTATAGGGTTTTTTTTTTTTTGAGAGAAGGAAGATGAGATGTAGAGGGCAAGAAATCCATCTATGGCCACAAAACTGGTAAATGTCAAAGCTAGATCTCAAATTGAGTGCAAGGCTGCACATTTGTTCAAGTTTATTGTCATGCAGTGCCAGTGGCTGATCTTGTATGTGTGCCACTGAGATTCAAGAGGTACGTAGCTAATCCTGGATCTGAAAGGGGGTTTCCATCTGAATCGTATCTATCCTTCTCTTCCTCAGCATCCTAAATGGTATCATCTAAATCCACATTTCAAACCACATGAACCTGAAAGAAAGCATGAGATGAAACACAGGGCCACCCATTCTGGCCTACAATGTGTGGCCTTTGGGTGCCTGTCTTCTTGGCAGTGTTACCTTCTTTTTCTTTTGTGGTCCTGGGTTACTTGGAGATCCTCTATCCTCTTCCTGCTTCTCTTTCTCCTTTTCCTCTTCATCTTCTTTCTCTTCCTCCTTTCTTTCTCATCTTCCTTTTTCTTTTCTTCTTTCTTTTTCTCCTCCTCTTTCTCTCCTTCCTCACTGCTTATCGATTTCATAGTTGAATAAGGTTACTCCATTTTTGCTTAAATGCATTAGAATACCAAACTCCAGGAGGTCAAGACATTGTTTTCATGCTTTGAACCCCCCCCCCCCTTCCTTCCCTAGCTAGCTTGTGCTTTAATCATCCATTTGTCTGTATTAAGCAATTAGCTCAACAGTCCTGTCCCAAGCTCACCTCTGTTGTTTCAAGAGAGAAAAGAATCTGGTGTTGGCATTAATATCCACATTGCAGTGTGAATTTCTGAAATGCCAGTGGTTTGTTGGCTTTAAATCCAGAGGGGTCAGTTCCATGTGGGACCCAGGGCAGCCCTGGGGTAGGGCACAGTATTTCAGGAAACCATGGTCTCTGAGTCACAAATTGGTTATTTCCAATGAGCACAGAGGTCAATAAAAATTTTAATAAAACATTCAAAGTCTTCTTGCCTCCCCTGGGAGGATGACATAAGGCTTATTTCTGCTACAAAATAGGTCTTATGCAACCAAGCTCATACAGCATTGAAATGTTGAGATGGCTTCCTTGTCCCCACAGGATTTTCATTCTATAAAGCAAGGTCATTCAGAAACAGATCCTAGTCTTGGGAACTGAGTTATGAAAAATGGAGGTCCTCAGGGGCCAAGGACATGGACATTGTACATGTGGCCTGGGAGTGCTATCAAAGATTGGGAGACAAGCTTTCCAGTACTGGAAACCATTCAAAGCAGGTGTTCAAATGTTAAAAGCAAATGTTAAATGATGATTTTTTTTTTCATGTTCAGAGCCAGTCTAAAGTGTAAAGAGGACCTGATTTCAGTGCCCTGGAAAAGAGTTGGACAACCTTGTATGTTTTCCCATCTACTTTCTAATACCTGAAATGCTATTGCTAATGTCTATTGCCTTTCTCATTGAGATCTAATCTTAAATTCTAAATATCCCTTGGAAGCTTAACATTTGATCCAATCTCAGTTATTTATAACCTTAGTGAGAAGAAGACTGATAGCAGGTTTTAATAAGTGGAGAGAGGGGAAAGGAAGAAAGCATTGGGCACCTAGTGGAGATGAGGGAGAGAGGTAATTGGGAGGGAGGGGCTAGAAACATTGGAACCACAAGTTTGATATTTCACAAATTTGCCTATGATTCATCCTGGGGGAGGAAATCTGTTTAATCCATTCTCATTTCTGTATGTGGTAAATACCTCAGCCCTATGAGAGGTTTCCTCATCTTGTTTGTTTCAGTCTTGCCAGTTAAACTTCCAGACTACATGTCCCAGGGGCTTTTGGTTCCAGATAATGCCACTTCCTCAGCTTGGCGCTCTCAGGCACTCCTAATGTGGTCCCAGTTGAGCTGTCCAAACTTGCCTAGATGTTACTCCCTGCACATAATCTGTGAAGTCACACTTACTGTTCTTCATGCTTTCCATTTCCCACCATGATGCCTCTGTGGAGGCTGCTCCTCATGACTTTGCTTTCCCTATGCATCTTAGGTACTCCTGGTATCCTTCCCAGCTCAGCTGATATACCACCTCTAGAAGGAGGTCTTTCTGGATGGCCCTACTCATCAGTGTTCAATTCCTCCTCAGACAGACAGTCATGTATACACGTCTTAGTTTCTTTGTGGAATATTATCCACAAAATTAAATTCCTTGGGCACAAGAATGCTTTAGTTTCATTTTCTTTCTTTCTTTTCCAAATCACAATGCTAGGCACATAGTAGGCACTCACTAACCAAATGCTTATTGTATTGAATTCAAGTCTGAGGCTCTGTCTTCATTGTCATCACAACAATCACAAGAAAATAGTATTTACGAGAGGCCCTAAGGTTTTCAAAATGACTTATAAACATTATCTCATTTGATCCTGATAACCATCCAGAGATTCTGGTACCACATTTCCCATTTTACAAAGGAGAAACAGATTCAGAGAGTTCAAGTGAGTTTCTAGAGTCTCAACTAATTGACAATAATGGTTACGGCTGGATCCAGTCCTCTTATGACCTCAACTCCAATGTTCATTTATTTATTTACCTATTTATTCATTCATTTATTTGTTTATTTATTTATTTACTACATGTGCATCTCTTCATGATACCAAATGATGGCCAAATCTAACCATCTAAAATTAACATCCTCCCTTGGTTGACTTCAAAATGAAAAAGAAAACTGGATTTGTAGACTGAGTCACCAAATATTTGTTGAGAGTCCATGGTAGGCAAGCAACAGTGCCTAGCACTAATCAGAATGTAGACAAGCAGAGCTTCACAGATCATCCATTCTCTCTATGTGATGGTTCAGATGAAAGGAGCAAATTCACTTACAGTCACAAAGAAAGGACAAAGCTGCGTTCTAAACTCTGGTCTTTGGATTCTCAAGTCCCTTTTCTCTCCACTGCACCACATTGATTTTCCAAGTAGGTGGGAAGTAAGGTCCAGGAGGAAATGAAGAATCAGCTTGCTATACTACATTCTAAAGGTGCTTCATATTCTGATAGATATGCTCCAGGTGCATGTCACATGATTGGGATATGGCTATAATAGAGTTTACTTTAATTCAATTCAATAGAATTTTAATAAATGCCTCTGGTATTCTGGGTATTTTGCCAGGCACTGTGCTTATGAAGACAAAAATTAAATAGCCCTTGCCCTCAGAACACTTTAGATTTTCCTGGAGGAAACACTGTGTACATAAGTTTACATGCAAAATGTATAAAAGTATAAATGTAAGTTATACTAGGTAAATGAATAATTATTTCAGTGGGAATTGGTGAGGGACCAAGGAATGTTAATACTTGTGAAGAAAGTGGCACTTGACATGGAGCTCAAATGCAGGTAAAGGATTCTAAGAGGCAGAGTCAAGGAGACCACACATTCCAGGTAAGGGGGACAACCTGTGGAGGTAGGCAATCATTGCAATGTCATGTATAACATGAAGGTCAGCATGGGTGGACTCCAGTGGGTCTAGGCAGGAGTAATCCAAAGTCCCTGGAAAGAACCCATTCATAAAGTGCTTTGAATGTCAGAGACCAGAGTCTGTGTTTTGCCTTAGGGGGAATAAGGAGATACTGAAAATTTTTAGCAGGAGAGAGTTATGGTCTGCCCTGTGTTTTTGAAATCTTAATTTGTCCATTGTAATGAGGTTAGATTAAAGACCAGAGATTCTAGGGACAAGAATGCCAATCAGCAGGCCAGTTTTATAGTCCATGGGGTGGAGATGAGTATTTGAATGAAGTTGATGGCTTTGTGAGTGTAGAAAAGAGGACAGATTGAGAGGGATCTTGCAAAGGCAGAAATGACAGCCTGTTAATAAACATTGATTAAGCACCTTCTATGTGTCAGGCACTGTGTAAATTGCAGAGGACAGAGAAGGAGGTAAAAGGAAGTTGCTGCACAGTCTAGTTTGGCCCCATGGACATGTGGAGCAATGGACAGTGAGGAGACAACAATGGACAATTCTAAGAAGTTCAGGCTCACTAACCAGAACACTAAGAGGAAGGTTCAGAGGATGGTAAGAATATGGAGTCAATGGAGTTT
This sequence comes from Gymnobelideus leadbeateri, assembly GCA_011680675.1. Lineage (NCBI taxonomy): Eukaryota > Metazoa > Chordata > Mammalia > Diprotodontia > Petauridae > Gymnobelideus > Gymnobelideus leadbeateri. The sequence continues at coordinate 125,898 of WOXC01007304.1, read as the reverse complement.
CATGCATTTATGATATAAATTAGAATGTGGCTGAACAATAAGACAGGTATCCATGAAAATGTAGCTAGCCATGCCAGACAAGAAATAAGGATCGATATAGAGATTTTTTGTGTCAGGGGCTTAGCAGAGGGAGATGTGACATCTGCAGTATGAGAGACTGTCCCAGAGAATGGTGCACTATGTGCCATAAACAATGATGAATGCTTGCAGCTCAAGGGATAGGCCATTTTTACTTTATTTTTTGTTTTTTGTTTTATCACAATTTATTCTTTTTAATCAAATGCTTTATTAACTTCTGGTTTACATCATTCATTTCCACCAGATTTTGAGTTACAAAATTTCTCCCCATTTTCCCCTACCCACCACCCCAAAATAGTTATCCCACTGGATATTCCCTCCTCCAATCTGCTCTCTCAATAGGGAATTTTTAATTGGGATTACTTCTCTGTTCTCTTTTCCTGAAGATCATTTATATCTTTACACAACTACAATCAGAGATCTGTCTTAAAAGAGTGAATAGCATCCATGGCAGGGAGTAGAGAAGAAGTCTGACAGCTTTCTGGGTGGAAAGAACAATAGTAGTGGTAGGAAATTCCAAGGCTTTGGGAAGCCAAGTGTAGGAGTTGGCACCTAAAGAAAGTTCTCAGGGACAGAGCTGAGATGGTGGAAAAAAGGAAAAGACTTTCTTAAGCTTTCCCAAATCTTCCCTCCAAGCAATTTTAAATGACAAAAGAAATTCTCGACTGGAAGAAGCCACCAAATGATGGAGAAAAATAATTCTCCAGTCTAAGAAAACTTAAAAGGTCCTTAGGAAAGGTCTGTTGTGCCTGGGAGAGAATGAAGTATAGTCCAACACATGCTGCACCACTGGAGAGCAGGCTCCAGCAAACTACCAGTAGGTTTTAGGGATGGCTGAATCAGTGGTAGCAGGGACTTCTTCTAGACCTCTTAGTGTATAGACAGTAAGGGCATTAGACAACTGGTCAGAAGAAGATCACACAGATCCTTTTGCTTCTTAGAACCCTCTTGCTTTGTCCAAGCTCAGATCTGCATTAAAGTCCTAGGTCTTAGTCTCAGGGTGATGAGTAGCAAAACCACAGCAGAGCTTGCATCTGTAAGTAAAGAGGGGCCCTGGCCACAGTTGTAGGGCAGAAAAGAGTGTTTGTTATCACTCAGACCAGAGCACAGGCCAGGAGAGTAATAAACACATCTCTTGCTAGACTGTACCATATTGAAGTACCAAAAACTAACAGGTCCCCAGAACTATCTCTGAAACAGCTGCACAAAAACTGTGAAGCTTGGAATGGTGCCCCCATCCACCCAGAAAGTAAAGATCCACTTTAGCATAGAGTTGAAAGTCAAGAAATAGGCTGGAAAATGAACAAACGATAGAAATAGTTCCTGAATATAGAAAGTTGCTATGGTGAAAGGGAAGATCAAAACACACACTCAGAACAAAGTCAAAATTGCTACATCCAAAGCCTCAGAGAAAAATATAAATTGGTATCAAACCATGGAAGAGTTAAAAAAGGATTTCAAAAAACAAGTAAGAGAAATAGAGGAAAAATTGGGAAGAGAAATGAGAGTGATGTGCAAAAATCATGGAAAAGAGTAAACTGCTTGATAAAGGAGGCATAAAAATAATGAGGAAAATAACAACTTGAAAAAAATAGACCAAATGGTAAACATGGTACAAAAATCCAATGAAGAGAAGAATACCATAAAAAGCACAATTGGCCAAATGGAAAGAAAGTAAAAAGTAAAATAATCCATTGAAGAAAAGAACTTCTGAAAAAGTAAATTTAGCTAAATGGAAAGGGAGGCACAAAAGCTCACAGAACAAAAAAATTCTTAAAAATTAGAATTGGCAAGTGGAAACTAATGGCCTTATGACATATCAAGAAACAATCAAACAAAGTCAAAAAAATGAATAAAAGAGAAGAAAATAGTAAATATCTCCTGGGGAAGGGGGACCAAACAAACAAAGATCTGACCTGGAAAATAGACCTGGATGAGATAATTTAAGAATTACCTGAAAGCCATGATCAAAAAAAGAGTCTAGACATCATCTTTCAAGAAATTGTCAAGGAAAACTTCCCTGACATTTTAGAACCAGAGGTTAAAATAGAAATTGAAAGAATCCACCAATTACCTCCTAAAAGAGATTCCAAGATGAATACTCCCATGAATATTATAGCCAAATTACAGAGTTAACAGGTCAGAGAGAAAATATTGCAAGTAGTCAAAAAGAAACAATTCAAATATCATGGACCCACAGTCAGGATAACAAAAAATGTAGCAGTTTCTACATTATAGTATCAGAGGATTATCATATTCCAGAGGGCAAAAGAACTAGGATTACAACCAATAATCACCTATCCAACCAAACTGAGTATAATTTGAGTATAATTCTTCAGGGGAAAATGCATATTCAATGAAATAGAGAACTTTCAAGTATTCCTTATGAAAAGACTAGAACTGAATATAAATTTTGACTTTCAAATACAAGATTCAAGAGAAGTATAAAAAGTTAAACAGGAAAGAGAAATCAGAGAATTCCATAAGTATAAATTGTTTACATCCCTACATCGGAAGATACTTGTAACTGCTAAAAACTTTATCAGTAGTATAGTTAGGAGTATACATTGACAGAGGGCATGGGTTTGAGTTGATTATCTAAAAAAATAAAAGTAAGGATGAGAAAGAAGAAGGCATTGAGAGAAACGGTATGGGAAAAGTAGAGGGGGGATAAATTGTCTGACATGAAAGGAGCCTGAAAGAGATTTTAGAGTGGAGTGGAAGATGGAAAACTTGGAGTGGGGAGGAATGGTGGCTGCCTGAAACTTAAGCAAAACACTTTTGTGGATGGGTAGGGGGAAAAGAAAAAGAATAGGATAAACAGGGAAAAATCAGATGGATGGAAATGCATGGCAATTGTAACTATGAAAAATTGTTACACTAGTTTTCTCTGAAAAAAAGACCTCATTTCTCAAATATATAAAGAATCAAATGAAATTTATAAAAATAAGAACCATTCTTCAATTGATAAATGTCAAATTAAATAAAAAGTCAATTTTCAGAAGCAATCAAAGCTATAGTTGTATGAAAAAAATGCTGTAAATCACTAATGATTAGAGAAATGCAAATTTAAACAACTTTGAGCTGCCACCCCCCACTTATCAGATTGGCTGATATGACAGAACAAGAAAATGACAAATGTTGGAGGGGATATAGAAAAAAAAAAATGAGACACCAAACCACTTTTGGTGAAGTTGTATTATTATTCAAAAATTAATGCATACCCTTTGACTGAGCAATATCACTACTGAGTTTATATGTCAGAGACAAGGAAAAGAAATTAACCTATATGCACAAAAATATTCATAGCTATAGCAGCTCTTTTGATTTTGGCAAATAATTAGAAATTGAGGGGGGTGTTCTGTCAATTGGGAAATAGCTGAATAAATTGCTGTGTATTATTATTTTTTCCAAATGTTTTATTAACTTCTGGTTTACATGATTCATTTCTGTCAGATTTTGAGTTACAATTTTTCCCCATTTTCCCTTACCCATGACCCCAGAATAGCAGTTGAACAGGATATCCCCTCAACCAATCTTATCTCTCCCAATTATTTTCCTTATCCCCTTTGACTTTTCCAGCAGGGCAAGGAGAATCCCTGTGCCCCAATGCCTGCACATCTTATCTCCTAATTATATGTAAAATAGTGTTAATAATAGTGTTTATATATTTTTAAATCATTTGATTTTAAAACTTTAAACTCCAGTTTCATTCCCTTCCTCCCTTGTAACCCACCCTTACTGGGAAGATAAGCAATACAGTATATGTTGTACATGTGTAGCTATGCAAAACATTACCATAGTAGATATATTGTAAAAGACTGACTATATTTCCCTCCCTCCTATCCCACCTCCCACCTGGTCCACTCCCCACTTTGATCCTTGTCCCTTTTCAAAAGTGGGTGCTTCCAACTTCCTTCCCCCACCTTCCATCATTCCCCCCTCTTATCCCTCTTTCCCCCTACTCTCCTGTAGGGTGAGATATCCCATTTAGTATGTATGTCATTCTCTCCCTAAGCCAAATTCAATGAGAATAAGGTTTTGCTTTTTTGCCTTCCTGTTCTTCCCCTCCCCTGCAACCACTTTCCCTTACCTCTTCTCGATGAGAGAGTTTACCCCATTCTATCTCTCCCCATCTCCTCTTGTTATGTTCCTCTCTCACCTCTCAATTTCACCTCTTAAGTATCATCCTTTTGCCTTAAATTTGACCTGTGCCCTCTATGTAAATCTGTAAACATATGTACACACGTTAACATATGTATTCATATGCCCATATACCCTTCTTCAGCTATTTTCATACTGAGAAAGGTTTCATCAGTTACAGTTATCATTTTTCCATGTAGGAATGTAAATAGTTCAACTTTGACAAGTTACTTATGATTTATTTTCCCTTCTTACTTTCTCAAGCATCTCTAGCTTCTTATGTCTGAATGTCAGATTTCCTATTCAACTCTGTTTTTTTCCTCAAGAATGCTTGAAAGGCCTCTATTCCACTGAATCAGCATATTTTTCCCTGAAACAAAATACTCAGTTTTTCTGGGTAGGTGATTCTTGGTTTTAGTCCCAGCTCTTTTGCCCTCTGGAATATCATATTCCATGGCCTTCAATCCCTCAGTGTAGAAGCTGTCAGATCCTGTGCTATCCTTATTGTGTTTCCACAATATTGAAATTGTTTCTTCCTGACTGCTTGTAATATTCTTTCCTTCATCTGGGAATTCTGGAACCTGGCTACAATATTCCTAGGAGTTTTCTTTTTAAGATCTTTTTCAGGAAGTGATTGGTGGATTCTTTCAACCTCTATTTTGCCCTCTGGATCTAGAACATCAGGACAATTTTCCTTGAGAATTTCTTGAAGGATGATTTCTAGGTTCTTTCTTTGATCATGGCTTTCAAGTAGTCCAATAATTTTTAAATTATCTCTCCTAGATCTATTTTCCAGGTCAGTGGTTTTTCCCATGAGATATTTCACATTGCCTTCTAATCTTTCAATTGCTCGGATCTGTTTAACATCATCTTGACTTCTCATAAAGTCACTAGCTTCCATTTGCTTCAGTCTAATTCTGAAGGAATGAATCTCCTCAGTGAGCTTTTGTGATTCTTTTTCCATCTCGCAAATTCAGCTTTTTAAGACATTCTTCTCCTCATTGTCTTTTTGAGCCTCTTTTGCCACTTGAGTTAGTCTATTTTTTAAGGTGTTATTTTCCTTAGTCAAGCTGTTGACTCTCATTTCATACTTTTCTTGCATCTTTCTCATTTCTCTTCGCAATTTTTCTCCCACTTCTCTTATCTGCTTCTTAAGGTCTTCTTTGGCCTGTAACCAACTCATTTTCATTTGGGGCATTTGGTGCAGGATTTCTGACCTCACAGTCCTTCTCCTGTTCCTTGCTTTGATCCTCTTTGCCCCCAAAATAGGAGTCTAATGTTGCATTTTTCTGTTTATTTTGTTTCCTTTGCCTAAGCATGTTGCCACTCAGTTACTTGACTTTTTGGCTTGTTGCCACAGTAGAACTCTCTACCACCAGGCAATGGAGCTTCTGTCCCAAACATTGGGGTTTTCTCAGTTGCCTGAGGTGTTACTTGGGTGGTCTCTCTGAAGCCTCCACACACTCTGGCAAGCTGGTCACACACCCCAAGACTTCCACCCCAGATCGCAGTCCAGATCCAAGAAGGGTAAAGCAAGAGCTATGGTCTCCCTACAGTTCACAGGCCAGGAACTGAAGCTGCAATGTTGTAAAGTGGCTGTGCCAGCTACTCACTTGTTTCTTGCCCACAGTGTAAGAAGCTGACATACTCTCCCAACCAGTCCTAAAACCCATAGGGCGCTGACCTCTCACTTTGTAGTTGGCGTCTATGTGTTTGCAATTCTGGAAATGCCACAGCTGCTGGTGTTCTGGAGTCCCTCCAGTTGGCTGCTAGTCTGGCTGCCCTGGGGCTAAAACCTCAACTCACATGGCCCTGGGCTCAGCTCCCAGAGTACTGTGCTGGCCACTCCCTGCCGGGTTGCCAGGCTGTCCTCAGTGGGAGGTTAGCTTCTCTGTGTCATTTTGTGGGTTCTGGAGCTCCAGACATCATTCAGAATCCCCCTATAACATAGTTTTGAAGTGGTGTGGGCTGGAGCTCCTTGGAAGTGCAGTTTCTACTCCGCCATCTTGACTCTGCCCCTGCTGTGTATTATTTTGATAGAATACTATTGTGCTATAAGAAATGATGAACAGGATGCTCTCAGAAAAAAACTTGTTAAGACTTACATGAACTGATGCAAAGTGAAATGAGCAGAACCAGGAGAACATTGTACATAGTAACAGTAATATTGTATCATGATCAACTGTAAATGACTTGATTTTTCTTGGTGAAACAAAGTAACAAGACAATTCTGAAGGACCCATGTTGAATAATGTTCTCCATCTTCAAAGAAAGAACTTGTGGAATCTGAATGAAGGTTGAGGCATATTTTTTTCTTTACTGTCTTTATTTTTCTTAGTTTTTTTTTTGTTTGTGATTTCTTTGACAACATGACTTACATGAAAATTTGTTTTGCATGCTTGCATACATATAATCTATATCAAATTCTTGCCTTCTCAATGAGGTGTAGAAGAGAAGTATCAAGGGAAAGAATTGGGAACTCAATAATTTTAATACAAATATTAAACATTATTTTTACATATATTTATGGAAAATAAAAATTTAGCTTAATAAGAAAAAGAAGGTTCCCAATCTGCAAGTGATATGGTGATGCCTGAAATGTAGGGATACCAATTTGGCATCTGTGTAATTAGAGGATGTTTGATAAAAAAGAGATACCCAGGGCAGGAAGGCCAATCATTGAGAGACCATGGAATAGAAGGTTTAATTAGCTGACAGTTTTATAGCACTTTATAATGTTATACCTTCTCTTTGCATTCCCAGCACTTAGCACAGTGGCTGGTACAAAGTAGGCACAATAAATAATTCTTGACTAATTTACAAAATACTTTTCTCAGCATGACACACTTAAAAGCAGCCTGAATAGGTATTATTATGCCCATTTTTACAGATGAGAAAACTGAGGAAGAGCCAGGTACCTTGACCAGAGTCAAAGAACTACTCAGTGGCAGACCTGGGTTTACAATCTAGATTCTGAGATTTTGGGTCTAATAGCCTCTCCTCTGCATCAGAGCTACCCCTCTATAGCCTAGTTGAAACAGAGTAGTGGCATATCAGATGGGGTCCATAAATTTTGATGAGATTTTGGAGTGTTCAGTGCCATACTTAGGAATCTGGAGTTTCTCTGGTAGTCAGTGGGGAGCTGCCACAGACTAAGGGAGCAGAGGAGTAACTCACAATTAGCAATTGATGGAAACCAGATTTGAACTCATCTTCCTGACTCCAGATCCAAGAATCTATTTAATATGCCACTCACTTGCCCCATATGTCTTGAACACAAAACTCTTCACCATCCTTGTTGAAGAAAAATCATAAGATGAAATTTCATAAGATTGATCTTGATCATTTGGAGATATGCCGCATTGTGAACATAACCCACAAAAATATGTTGACATCAGAACTATTTGTTTCAATCTAGTGAGCTAATTTATACTCATATTCAGCTTCTCTTTTCCTGAAATACAGGCAAGATCTCACTCTTAATTGCTGCATGACCCTGAACAAGTCCCTTCTCCCAGAGCCCCAGGCAACTCTAAAATTATAACATACAGATGAGTTAGGTGCCAGTCTGCATTCATGGATATAGCCACCTTGACAATTTTCTACAAGGATAGAGTCCCTGAGTCCATGGGTATTAGAAAACCACACATCACTCAGTGATAGGAGGCACATGGATCACTCTTCCATTCTGTAGAGCAAGAACTCCCTTGTTTCATGTATATGAGCAAACTATTTCAAACATTTCCAATAGCATTGGTCCAGGGTGAATATTTGAAGCTCAGATGAGATCATTGTAAAAGTGCCTTCAAAAGTAGGTCTAACATTATTATTATTAATAAACATAATAATAAGCAAATATTTTAATTAATCTATTTTTAGTTTTCAACATTCAGTTCCATGAGATTTTGAGTTCCACATTTTATCCCCATTTTTCCTTTCCCCATAGCACTATATGGTGTGTAAATTGATATATAGGCTCAACATGTACATTGAGATTAGATGTCTTTTCATATTAGTCATGTCATACATAAGAATTAGGATCAATGGGAGAAACCATGAGAAAGAAGAAACACAAAAACACAAGAAAAAGAAAAAAAGAGAGAGAGAACAAATAATATGATTGGATCTGCATTCATATTCAGTAGTTATTTTTCTGGATGTGGACAGCACTTTCCATCATGAGTCTTTTGGAGTTGTCTTAGATCCTTGCATGGCCAAGAAGAGATAAGTCTATCAGAGTTAGTCATCATATAATCTGGCTCTTACTACATATGATGTTCTCCTGATTCTGCTCACTTCACTAAACATCAGTTCATGTAAGTTTTTCCAGTTTTTTTTCTGAAGTATGCCTGCTCATCATTTCTTATGACACAATAGTATTCCATTACATTCATATGCCATAACTTGTTCAGCCTTTCTCCAACTGATGGCATTCCCTCAATTTTCAATTCTTTGCCACCACACAAAAAAAGAACTGTTATAAATGTTTTTGTATGTGGGGATCCTTTTTCCTTTTCTTATGCTCTCTTTGGGATACAAACCTAGTAGTGGCATTGTTGAGTTAAAGGCTATGTACATTTTCATAGGATATGGGCATAATTTGAGCATAATTCATAGTCATAATTCATAATTGCTCTCCAGAAAGGTTGGATCAACTCACAACTCCACCAACAATGCTTTAATGTTCCAATTTTCCATATCTTCTCTAGAATTTATCATTTTCCTGTTTTGTCATGTTATTCAATCTGAAAGGCATAATATGGAAGGTCATCTGTCTTCCAGTGCTGTAGCCCTAATGTGGGCATGGTACCCTCCACACAGTATGTGGACAACCAAGGTACAATAAAACTGGTTAGGGATCACATATACAAATGTAATTGCCTTGATACTCTAGAAAAAGGCATTGAGAAGGATCCAGGATTATGCTTTTGAAGCTTAGATGGCACAGATCCCCAGCTGCCCTGGCACCAGTCTGCTGTCCAGCTTCTGCCCAAGCTGGAAATGTGGCTCAGGATTATTGTTGGCCTCATTGGGTGAGGAAATATGTCCAATCTCACACATGTAGTAAGACCAGTAATTATGTGGACATTAGACAGTCATGCAGCATATGTTAGTGTGGCAAAGGAGAATCTGGGAATGATCTGCCCATCTTGTAAAGACTAGACCATTTTTAACCAACCTTGAGAGGGAAAGGGACTAGACAAGTTCCCAATCTGGCACAATATTCAACTGCCTGGAGCTACACATGGTGTGCTCAGGAGAGATAATTGGAATGACTAAAGGCTTTATGGGACACAGAGTGTTGGCAGGCAAAAGTCATGTAGGGCAGATGTCTTCACCTCCACCCCCATGACTGGAGATGCCATCTCACCAAGGATCTTCTACCCATGTGAACTCTCCAGTTGGAAAATGGGTAGCAATGAGACTGAGAGGGCAAAGGAGGTCTGTAGGCTGCCAATGAACAAGGCTTTGTAAAATTAAAAGTCAACAAGACATTTGCTACCTGGGACATCTATCAACTTCATAGAGGCCGTGAGGGCAGGAACAGGATCTGTTATACAGGTGAGAAAGCTTCCTCTCATGATGAAGGTCAGTGGCACCTTCCCTGTGACTCAGAGTCATAAGAAGTTACTGAAAACAATAACTGGCACAGGGTCACACCTCCAATATGTATCAGAGATGGGGCTTGAACTCAGGTCTTCCTATGCACTTCCTATGTACTTCAGATCTCTATGTACTTCTCCATACCACTTCCCAAAGACAATAATTCCAAGAAAAAATGGACTGCATCCTTCATCCTGACTCCAGCCCAGGCTGAATTCTTGGCCTGCTGAATGGGCCACCTTACATAGAGTAAGCAGACCCACCAAGAAGGCACCTGGGCCAGGATGCAGGAGGTTTTTTGGACCTCCTCCATGAGTGTAATTTTGTGGAGCCTACTAATGGGTTCCTGGGGAATTTGATTTATGATGGAAAATTGGTGCCACCTCCAAAAGGTGTGCTCTGAACTGAAAGATATTTTGGGAAGGGGAGCTCCCACAGTTCTTTAGCATTTCCCATAGATTAAAAACGGACTGAAAGTGAGAATCTGGCATCCAAGCAGCTCAGGCATCAATGTTGCCCCAAACTGCGGGATCTTACTCTTCTCAGATATTAGTACCTCATCACTTAGCACCCAGCCTCATGAGCCTCACCAACCTCCTTGGTGTGTGTGTGGGGGGGTGGGGGTGGGAAGGATCACATCTTTGTTCAATCCAAGTCAGTATAGATTCAGGGTTTCTCTCACTAAAGTTTAACTTCAATAATATGTATTCAGAGACAAAACTAAGGTGGGAAGATAAGAATATTCATCATTGGTATCAAATTTTAAAGGGTATTGGGGCAGCTAGGTGGTGCAGTAAGTAGAGAGCCAGCCCCGGAGTCAGAAGGACCTGAGTTTGGATCCGGCCTCAGACACTTAACACACACAAACAAAAAACCTAGCCACGTGACCTTGGGCAAGTTACTTAACCCCAATTGCCCTGCAAAAAATAAAATAAAATAAGATAAAATAAAATAAAATAAAATAAAAACTTAAAGGGTACTAACAGCACTTATAGGCAACTAGATGGTTCAGTAGATAGAACATTGGGCTGAAGTCAAGAAGACGAGTTCAAATACAGCTTAAAATGCTTCCTGTGTAGCCCTGGGCAAGTCATTTGACTTCTGATTGCCTTGTGGTTTGTCCTTTTTTCTTTTATAAATATTTATTTATTTACTTTTAGTTTACAACATTCAGGTCCACAATCCCTTGAGCTCCAAATTTTCTCCCCTCCCTCTCTTGCCCCCACCCCCCCAGCATGCAATCTGATATAGGTTCTACAAAAACTTTCACATTAAACATTAGTCAAGTTGTAAAGAAGAGTTATAACCAATGGAGTGAATAGCAGTGAGAATGAAGGAATGAAACAAAACAAAACACAAAAGAGAGAGCAAGTAGTTTACTTCCATCTGCATTCAGACTCTGCAGTTCTTTTTCTCTGGATGTGGACGTTCCTTTCTCTCATGACTCTTTTGGAGTTATCTTTGCTTTGCTGAGAGGAGCCCAGCATATCAGAGTGAGTTGTCCCAGATAACCACAGTATCCAGGAGAAGATGACATGAGTTACCATTGACTTTGATTTGTGCGATGTCTCCAGCCTCACTTTCTCCTCAACAGCCAGATGGGTCCAGTGTCCAGTTATCAGCAGGATTGGAGATGGCCTAGGATGCAGTGGGAGACCCTGGTCTTTTTAGGCTAAGGTCTTCTTAGGTTCCTGCTTTGAATGAGATAACCCCCATTCAGTCACTAAGTCAAGGTTTAAAAAAAATGAGATAAACAATGGCCTCTTTAACTTAGTCCAGAAAAAAAAAATCAAATTGGGAAGGGAAGATTTTCAGGGCTTTGGACCAAACAGAAATAATTCCTATTCACTCTGAGTCATTCAGGGCTCAAACAACAAATAGGATTTGGCCCGGGTCCTATTGTTGGCCAATCAGTGAGAATAGCAGTAAAGAAAACTGAGTTAGCTATTGGGTTTACAATAATAATTTTTCAAAATAAGAAGCCACCGGATATATGCTATATGCTTTCTCAGACAACTGTATTTCAAGTGACCTCCTCCTAGGCTGGACCTGGCCTACAGGTGCCATCCAAGAACTCTATGTCCCCCATGATAAAACCCCTTTTAAAATGTCAATAATCTGTGATAGTTGGGCTGCATTTATTATAACAATTCAGATTTAAAAGTCTCTCTCCAAGCTACCCTACCCCAAACTATTTCTTTAAAAAGAAAGGAAAGCCTTCTTACACTTTACCTGGTACATTTGTGCATGGGAGAGTGTTTATATGTCTATGTGCATATGTACATGAGGGTCTATGTGTCTGTGTTTGTATGAGTGTGTGTCTGTGTGAACCCCCACTCTCTACCGACCGAGAAGATGACCTTCTACCTAGTCCCATGCTCCCAGCTGACCCCAGACTGGGAAGATTACTCCTTCAATCACATGACTCATCCTTCCAAAGTCTTCCATGCAGATCATCTCTGCAAAGGCATGGCTCAAGTTTGTGGCATGACAGCTGATACATTCTGGGATATCTTGGAGAATATTAAGGAACAATCCTTAAATTAATTGTATAGGTCTCAGGTCTAATTTTAAATGATTTGACAGTTAATTCAATCTCTATTCTATTGAATTTCAGAACAATCACCCCCCCGCCCCCGCCCGGGACAAAGAGAAAGGCCATTGAATATAATGGAGAAAACAGCTTTATACTTCTTTACATGTAAAATCTATTCATAGATTTGTCTTCTTATTTATCAAATAGTCAAATATATGTCTATGTATGACTACATGTGTCATGTCTCACCAAATGCTGTCAGTTCAAAATATCCTACAATAGTTTTTATTGAAGTGGAGGCCATGCATGTATTCTATTCCCCCTTGGTATATAGTGCAAGAGAGGATTCCATTTGCAGGCTTCCTAAAATGACTTCTGAACTCCAGATTCAATGGCATTTGACAGTGAGAATCACCCAGCGGGTGATTCTGTTACTTCTCAGGCCATGCTTCTGCATGAGCTTCTGGGGTCCCAATTTGTGGGGTGATGCATTCTCTTGTCATCCTTCAGAGTTATTCATCCCAGGAAATACAGGACTTGGATTCCTTAAGCCCAGGGCACCGTGTGCTTATGTCCTTAGTGCCTCAGGACAGCCGGAGAGAATTAGCAGCTTCTGCCCAACTCAACAAGAACTGAAGTGTTTTCTAACTCTCAAACCTGTGATATTCATTCTCAGCGTTACACATAAGCCCGAGGTGGATGGCTGCCTTTGGGACCCTACAGGAGGTGTCCTCTGAAGCGCCTGAAGACACGGTCAGTGAGTGATTCAGAGAGGCTCTACTTTGGCCAATAGGCACCATGTATACGTGCCATGAATGGTGCCCCCACATACATGGCAACTGAGTTGGTAGATATATGAAAAAAATATATATATATATATACATATGTAGATATAGATATATAGATATGAATATGGATATGGATATAGATATAGATATGGATATGGATATGGATATAGGTATAGATAGATATACACACCTATATATACATATATAGGTGTGTATATGTATATATGTATGTATGTATGTATGCATGCATGTATGTATGTATGTATGTATGTATAGGTTCAAGGCTTTTGTTTGACAGGGACAAGGTTTCTGACTCTGGCCAGTGTAGCAAACATCTCAAACTTCCTGAGATGGTAGATGCAGAATGTGGGTCAACAGGCATCAGTGAGAGGAGGTTTCAAACTGGAAGATTCTTGTTGATGAAATCACAAGTCTGGGGATTTCTCTCTCCCTTCCTTTTTCCCCTCTCTCTGTCTTTGTGTTTCTCTCTCACTGCCTCTCTTCTCTTTCTATGTGTGTGTCTCCATCTTTGCCTTTCTGCTCTGTCTCTTTTCTCTCCGTTTCTTTCATCTCTTCTCTATCTCCTCTATTTTTGTCTCCATCCCTCTCTCTTCTGCACCTCTCTTACCTCCTATACTCTCTTCTCTCTTTGTATACATATGTGTGTATATATATGCATATATACATATTTGTATGTATGTGATGTATATATACACACTCTCTCCATATTCTCTTTCCCCATCTCTCTTCTTTCTCTTTTTTCCTCTCTCTTCTCTCTCCTTCTTTCCCTTTCTTTCTCATTCTCTATATTTCTTCTCTCTTTCTCTCTCTTCTCCTCTCTTGCTTCTTCCTCCTCTCTACCTCTCTGTTGCTCTTCTTTCTCTCCTTCCCTCTCTCTCTCCTCTCCTGTACTGTCCCCCACTCTTAGAGGTTGCCTGTGGCAATGAGAAGGTAAATGACCCACCCAGTGTCCCTTGGATTGGTATCACAGGCAGAAGCTATGCCTGACTTTTCCTGACTCTCCCCTTGCTGTCTCATGAACACATAACCAGGCATTTCTTGATCTGTACTTGTTCATATTCTTTAGCATTCATATGAAAAAAAAAGAGTTATAGACTAGTAGGAGCTCAATCTTTAATTAGTGGTGTTTCTTCTACCATCCCTTTTCTTTTTCTCTCTTTAGATGCTTCTCACAGGGTTGTGTTTCTAATCTAGACCAAATTATATGGGCAGATATCCTAACCTTCCAGGGTCCAACACAGCAGATATTGGGAGGTCCCCTGGGCTAGGGGACATGGCATCTGTCACAGTACAAGCTGTCCAGCCTACAGAGTCCACCCAGATGGCTCCTTGTGAGTGTTACTAAAAGGACAGGGCATTGTGCAGCACCATTGTGGGCATGAGGTGTGGGTGGCTTTCCTGCCACATGTTCTAACTGCATTCATTTCCCTTCTTCCACTTGGACAGAAGCAGCTATGACCCTCCACTTTATATAAAATATTTCTTTTGCTCAGTGAACTTGGGGTTATAAGAATAAAAGGGCCCTGTCTGATGGTGAGTCATTTGCCAGGGCTCAAGTTTAACTTGACTGTTTGGGGCCAAAAGGATGTGGGGAAAGGGAGTGAAGGTCTTGCCTGTGATATTTCTCTCAGAAAGGAAATGAATTCTCCAGCACTGAGATGAAATGCTTTCCTTTCTTATTGAAGCCGTGTGAAAATATTCTGGAGAGTTTTGATGCCATAGCAAGCGTTTTGGAGCACAGCTGTCTATTGAGTTTGCATTAACCACAACACGCCTGCAGGGGGAGATTGCTTATTGCTGTTATAGACATGACCAGCACAGTCCCGATCACATCTGTCCCCTAGTGGCTCCTCACCCAGTGGAGGCCCCTGCCAGAGGTTTCACATTTCAGGGAAGAAGAGGATAAAATTAGTCCTAGTGTTTGACCAGCTTGGAATGCAAACTTGGGGCATATTTTAAAGACTAGTCAGAATGAAACAGGGAAGGTCTATTTTTAAATCATGGGAAAATTGCTTACAAGCCTTGAGGGATTTGCAATAAACTTTGGAGGATAATTGACTTGTTGTCTTCTGCCCCAGGTGTTGGGGTGGCCAGGACTGGCCCTCAGGTGTCATTAGATTTAGTTTCAGATTCAGTGACCATCCCAGAAAGAGCTCCCTGGACCTGAGAGGTCCTGAAATGGTTCCACTTCCAGAGGCAATGAGCTGGTCATGCATTTGAGAGGGGTAAATGTCACCAGCAGAGAGAGAGGACTTGTGGGAAGCCCCAGGATGCAGGCTCCTAAAATGCTTCTTAGAGTTCTCATTTTCTTGGTTTTCTGTTGCCTACACTTTGCACAATGTGTCCCACCCAAAAAGCCCTTAAATGCTTTATCTGCTCTCTCTCTATTTCTCTGTCTCTGTTTCTCTCTGTGTGTTTCTGTCTCTCTCTTTTTCTCTCTCTTTCTCTGTCTATCTGTCTGTCTCTCTTTCTGTCTCTGTGTCTGTCTCTCTCTTTTTCTCTCTCTATCTCTATCTCTTTCATCTTTCTATGCCTGTCTTCCGACAGACATTCATCTCCCATCTCTATCTATCCAAGCTCTATCATTCATCTATCTCATCTGCCTGCCAATTATCTCTCTCAATCATCTAGCTGTTATCTCTCAGATCCACTAACTACTGATGTGACATTTGTCTCCATTGGAAGACAGAGAGTTTATTGAGTGAAGGATGGCACCCAGTGGTGGTGAGGTGAGGTAGGCTGGGGAAGGCCAGAGAAAGGAAGTGGGTCAGTTATCTTTGTAAATGCCCAGTAGCTTTCATCCACCTTGTCCATGCTCAGGAATAATTCCTAGGATCAGAGGCTTATCTTGAGATCTAAAGCCTGACCATCATGCAGGCTAGTTCCATCAGCTTACAAATGAAGAAGCAGTCCTGGGGGTGGTCATGAATCTCCTAGCTAATATGTTCCAGAACTTGGAATTTAACCCAAGTCTGAGACTCATCTGATCACTGAATTAGAGCTGGAAAGGAGCCGGGGTTATCTAGTCTAATTATGGCATTTCACATTAGATTAAAACTGCTACCCAAAGAGATTCCATGACTCCCCCACAGTTACCCATGACAGAAACAGATGCTCTGGGACTTGGGCCCAGGTGAATAAAATAACCCAACAGACCACATCTCATGGTGTGAATATCCCAGAAGGCATCAGCCAGTGCATACTCTTTGCTCTCTTGTCTTGGGCTTGTTTCAATAGTTGACTTGTCATTCAGTTGCAGAAGGAGGGATGTGCCATGTGTGCTTCCTTCAGTCTCAGAGCTTGTAGTCATATCTAATGAGAGTCAGTAGAATGGTTCCATATTTCCTCTGAGAGCCATCATCCCTTCCTAACAGAACTTGGTGCCTATGTCCAATAGCTGCTTGATGATCCGTTTAGAGTGAGCAGTGGCTGTGGTAGAAGCAGGAGAAAGCCACAAGGTAGGGAGGGCCTAGAACATCAGAACTCACAGCCATTTCATTCTCCTGGGACTTGACAACTTGACATGTCCAGATTTCTCTGTCCAGTGCAAAGGATCCTGCCAGGGAGAGCCCCTCCTTTGTTTGGTGACTAATACATTGGAGGCAAAAAAAAAAAATATATATATATATATTATTCTTCCCATGGCAAACCAGCAGGACTGATTAGGGATGACTAGAAAGGCAAATTTCTACTCCATGATTTGGCCTTGAGCTTACCCTACATTCCCTAGTGATCCCCCTAAACAAGGTGACTAAGCAATCCCTGTGTGAATTTTGAAATCCAGTGTTGGAACTCATGGTCTTAAAAGCTGTGTTTACAAGGAACCTCAGACTAGGACAGTTCTCCAGAAATCTTCTCCAGCTAGCTATACCCATGTTAGGGTGTAGATGAAAAGCTTGAGGAGTTTAGACACAAGACAAAGTCATTCCAATTTAACAAACATTTATTAAGGGCCCTCTCTAGTCCTAGAGTTTAAGGCCTATGGGGTCTCTCATCTGGGGACAAGTCTTGGTTTAAAGATGACCTTTGGAATCCTCCGCCTACATCATCATCAAGTGGTCTCAACAGCAAATGGCATGCTGGTGATTTTAAACAAGATTTAGTGCAGCAAAGTTCACAGTCAAGAATCAGCAACAAGCTGAGTGTCGATCTTGTCTCCAGAAACCAAAGAAGTTCTTCCATACCACTATCAGTCTTGCTGCTTATTCCAAGTCACCATAGGCTATTTTACCCAATGCCTAGGATGGGACTGAGAATGTAGCAAGGGCTTAATAAAAGCTTCCTTTATCTCAAGAGACTATACATATGTAGATGCTTCTCTTTAAGTGTATCTGCATCTTCTGGCCTGCTGTAAAAATCAGGAAGGTTTAAAAAAATTCCCTTCTGCCTCTCCCTAGGACTCCTCACTGATTTGAAAGGAATCATTTACTGGAAATTTGCCTCATTTCAAGCCTGCTTCAGGCTGAGATTATTCTGGAAAATGAGCTTCAGAAAAGTGACCAACAAGCAAACAAACAAACGACCGGATTCTGCCTTTCTTGTTTTAAACTGATTTAACTCTAATAAGAGCCTAATTAGTGTGGCCCCTGGAGCTGATCCAGTGACTGTTTGTAGAAGTGTGGAGCCTATCTGGGTGGGTAGAGCTGCTAGTTCAATTCCCTTGTTTTACAGGAAAGGAAAATGAGGGCTGGGGGTGTTGCAGTTTGTCCAAGACCAATCAGTAAATCAAGAAGCATTGATTAAGCATCTACAATGTGCTAAGTGGTGGACCACACTGGTAATAAGTGACCAGGGGTAGGAGCAGAACCCAGGGGGCTTCTGACTCCAAAGACAAAATTCTTTGCAATAGGCTCCATAGGTAGTAGTGAAGAAATGTCTTCTGTATTTATAAAATGGGACCTTGTTTTCATGTTGAGATCTGCCAATGGGATCTCTAAATAGAAATTCATGAGAGGGATAAAATTCAGATAAATTCCATAATCATTTACTTGGGGTTTTGCGAGGCATTATAGTTACCAAGATCAAAATGGAGATAGTCCCTGCCCTGCAGGAGCTTGTATTTTATTGTGGGATATAAAATACACATAGAAAAATAGAGGTAAGGACATTCCAGGACTGAGAGAGCACCAATCCCTGGGGCAGAGCTGGACAGAATTCCTTGGATGAGCTGCCATAAGGATGGAGGAGTAGGGGTCCATTGAATCAAATTTGCTCATCCCAACTTAAAGGAATGACCAAGATGCTCTAGATCTGTCCCTTTAGCAGGTGTGAATAAAGGCCTTGCAACACACACACACACACACACACACACACACACACACACACACACACACACATATATATATATCCTTAATCATTTGGAAAGAGTGAAAGATACTGGATGAAAGAAAATAGTGCTTTAAAAAGTGTATTAGGGTTGACTGAAGAAACTAAGTCCTTCCATTTGGTTCCTGGATCATATAGCAATAGAGTTTGGAGCCTGGTTGTTCCAGTATAAGGCCAGCTTAATGGTGGAAAAGCCATTGTAGCCAAGCCCTGGAGAAGGAATCATTTGGGCAGAAGAAGACAGCTGTTGATGGCCATAGCCAGTCAGCTTGGCTTTAGTTCTGCTATTGGACTTCAATGGCTCTGGAGAAGAGAGTGAGGGACAAATTTGTGCAGCTCTGCCTCCTTAAATACAATTCATGCACAAGTCAAGACATCACCCATGATGTCATTGGTCCTCTTGGTAAAAGAATAATCAATAACAACAGGTGAAGCAGTGGATGGAGCCCTAAGTCTAGAGTCAGGAGGACCCAAGTCTAAATCCAGTCTCAGATACTTCCTAGGCAAATTGCTTAACCATGTTTGCCTCAGTTTTCCCATCTGTTAAAAAAGAAGCTGGATGGGGTGGCTAGGTGGTGCAGTGAATAGAGCACCCACCCTGGAGTCAGGAGAACCTGAGTTCAAATATGGCCTCAGACATTTAACACAAAAACTAGCCGTGTGACCTTGGGCAAGTCACTTAACCCCACTTGCCCTCAAAAAAAAAAGAAGAAGAAGAAGAAGCTAGAGTAGGAAAAAGTAAACCACTCCATCTCTTTGTCAAGAAAATCTCCAATGGAGTTACAAAGAGTTGTACAGGACTGAACAACACCAACATCTTGCCTTTTGTTCTGCTTAGTAGAATGATAAGTAAGGAATGCACAGCTAGTCTATAGGTGATATAAGATAAGAATGCAGGGCAGAGATGGAGGTATCCCCATGTAAAGGACTTCCCCTGTCCCTGCCCTCTTCCCCTAAGCTGATCTGCCTACCAATAAGAGACAATTGTCATGGAGTAGTTGGAATAGGTTTTGGACATTATAGACTGATGACTAAAAATTTAAAGAGAGTTAAAAAGGAATCTGGGGCGGAGCCAAGATGGCGGAGTAGAAACAGTTCATCCAATCCACT
Source organism: Gymnobelideus leadbeateri (assembly GCA_011680675.1). Classification (NCBI taxonomy): domain Eukaryota; kingdom Metazoa; phylum Chordata; class Mammalia; order Diprotodontia; family Petauridae; genus Gymnobelideus; species Gymnobelideus leadbeateri. The sequence continues at coordinate 106,293 of WOXC01007304.1, read as the reverse complement.
CTGCCCCCAGATTCCCCCCAAACTATGTAAAAGGGGATTCTGAACAACTTCTGGAGCCCCAGCACCCACAGAATGACAGAGAAGCTAACCTCCCAGGACAGCCCAGCAGCCCTGCAGGAAGGACCAGCGTAGCCATCTGGGAGCCAGCAGTGTGCAACGTGAAGAGCACAGGAAGCAGAGCCGAGCGGAGCCCAGGTCCACTTGAGCCGAGGTTTTAGCCCCAGGGCAGCAGGGCCAGCAGCCGGCTGGAGGAACCCCAGAACACCAGCAGCTGTGGCGACTCCAGAATTATCAACATAGACATGCCTAGGACAAAGTAAGAGGTCAGTGTCCTATGGACTTTGGGACCTGTATTTGGGGGAATGCGTCGGCTCCCTCCCCTGGGGGCTAGAAGCCCCTGAGGAGACACAACATTTTGTAGTTTTCAGAGGCAGCTCCAGCTCCTGGCCTGCAATTAATTGTAGGGAGATCCAGCAATCAGTCTTGGGGGATAATCGCTCTTGCTTTAACCTCCCTGGATCTGGATTGTGATCTAGGGTGGAAGTCATGGGTGGGTTTAGAGCTTGCCAGAAACAGAAGTTGCCCCCCACATGTTCGGGACGAAAATTCCTCTATCTGGCCTTAAAGCCATAGTGTGGCAACAAGCCCAAAAGTCAGGTAATCAAGTGGCAACATGCCAAGGCAAAGGAAACAGAAAAATGCAACCCTAGACTCCTATTTTGGGGGCATAGAGCGGGAAAAGGACTGTGAGGTCAGAAGTCCTGCTCCAAAAGCCCCAGGGGAAAACATGAGCGGGTTGCAGGCCATAGAGGACCTTAAGAAGGACTTTAAAAATCAAATAAGAGAAGTGGAGGAAAAATTAGAAAGAGAAATGAGAAGGATGCAGGAAAAGTATGAAATGAGGGTCAGCAGCCTGACTGAGGAAAACAACACCTTAAAAAATAGACTAACTCAAATGGCAAAGGAGGCCAAAAGGGCAATGAGGAGAAGAATGCCTTAAAAAGTCGAATTTGCCAGATGGAAAAAGAATCTCAAAAGTTCACTGAGGAGATTCATTCCTTCAGAGCTAGACTGGAGCAAATGGAAACTAATGACTTTATGAGAAATCAAGATGCTGTTAAGCAGATCCAATAGATCCAGGAGAGACAATTAAAAAATTATTGGACTACCTGAAAGCCATGATCAAAGAAAGAACCTAGAAATCACCCTTCAAGAAATTCTCAAGGAAAGTTGCCCTGATGTTTTAGATCCAGAGGGCAAAATAGAGGTTGAAAGAATCCACTGATTGCCTCCTGAAAAGGATCCCAAAAAGAAAACTCCTAGGAATATTATAGCCAGGTTCCAGAATTCCCAGATCAAGGAGAAAATACTACAAGCAGCCAGGAAGAAACAATTTCAATATTGTGGAAACACAATCAGAATAGCCCAGGACCTGGCAGCTTCTACACTGAGGGATTGAAGGGCATGGAATATGATATTCCAGAGGGCAAAAGAACTGGGAATGAACCCAAGGGTCACCTACCCAGCAAAACTGAGTATTTTGTTTCAGGGGAAAATATGGTCATTCAGTGGAATAGAGGACTTTCAAGCATTCTTGAGGAAAAAACCAGAGTTGAATAGAAAATTTGACATCCAGACGCAAGAAGTAAGAGATGCCTGAAAAGGTAATCAGGGAAAAGAAATCAAAAGGAACTTATCAAAGTTGAACTATTTACATTCCTATATGGAAAAGCAATAACTGTGACTGATGATATCTTTCTTACTATGAAAATAATGGAAGAAGGGTGTGTGGTCATATGAATACATAACGTGAATGTGTGTGCATATGGATAGAGGGCATAGGTTGAATTTGTTGGGAAGGGAGTATACTCAAGGGATAAAATTATGAGATGAGAGAGGAAAGTGGCAAGAGGAGATGGGGAAAGACAGGGTAGGGCAAACTATCTTATGTAGAAGAAGCAAGGGGAAGTGGTTGCAAGGGAGGGGCAGAATAGGAAGGAAAAAAAAAGGCAAATCCACATTTTCATTGAATTTGGTTCAGGGAGAGAACGACATACATACTAAATGGGATATCTCAACCTGCAGCAGAATAGGGGGAAGGGGGATGAGAGGAGGGATGATTGATGGGAGGGCATCCTTGGGGGAGGGGAGGTTGGAAGTACCCACTATAGAATAGGGACAGGATCATGTATGGAATGGACCAGGTGAGGGGTGGGATGAGTGGGAGGGAATTATATGCAGCCTTGTACAATATATCTACTATGATAATGTTTTGCATAGCTAGACATGTACAACATATACTGAATTACTCATCTCCCCAGAGGGAATGGGTGACAAGGGAGGAAGGAAATGGATCTGAAAATCGAGGTCTTAACATTAAATGTTTCAAATATATATAAATACTATTATTAATACTCTTTTGCTTATAATTGGGAGATAAGATGTGAAGGCATTGGGGCACAAAAATTCACCTTCCTCTAATGGAAAAGTCGAAGGGGGTATGGGAGAAGGTATGGGAGAGAGCAGATTGGAGGAAGCGATATCTTGTGGGACTGCTATTCTGGGAGGTTGGGTAGGGGAATAATGGGGGAAAATGATTGTAACTCAAAATCTGGCGGAAATGAATGATGTAAAACAGAAGTTAATAAAGCATTTGTTTAAAAATAAAAAAAGGAATCTGCTAACACCATATGACACAGCTGGCTAAAGCCAAGTACCTCAGCCCAGGACAGAGAGAAAGGACTATTTCAGATCGGGGCCTTGGGGACTTCTTGCACATTTTGCTGGTGGCATCATTAGCCCTAAAGAATTGTAGTCCTCATTCTCCAGAGGCAGCATGACTAGCAGATGGTAGCAGAGAGCAGCAGAGGGCCCACAAGGAAGTTTCATCAAAGTTGAAGACCAGCAGATGATAACAGAAAGTAGTAGCCACAATTTGGGTTAAGATCTACCCCCCTCAAAAAAAAAAGGGAGCAGAGCAGAGGGAAGGGATCCTTGGCTATTCAGACCAAAGATGACACCAGAGGCATTTGCAGCATCATGAGTACAGTTACCCTTTCCAGTCCCCTCCTCATGGCCATTCCCTGAATGTCCCCTCTGGCACTCTCTGTATGGGGACTGGGGGAGGCCAGCCCCCATGGCAGTGGGGGAAATCTTCCTGGTCACTTATCTTTCACTCCCATTTGTTCAATTTCTGCTGCTTTCCAGTAATGTGCCTTTCCTGATTGGCTTGCTAAAAAGCATCCCATTGGGAAAGACTGATGAGTTACACTTTTGATGGGATCTTGAATCATACCCACAATATCCCTCATACATAACAGATCTTTTGTTCAGTGTGTGTGTGTGTGTGTGTGTGTGTGTGTGTGTGTGTGTGAAGAGACACAGTTGTTTGCATCTCCTCTCTCCTAAGGGATGGATAGCTAATAGAATGTAGGGTCCAGGCTTCTTTTACCTTTGTATCTTCTAAAATGAGCACATAGGGGACACAGTGCACAGAGCACTAGGCCTAGAGTATAGAAGACCTGAATTCAAATCTGTCCTCAGACACTTACTAGCTGTGTGGCCCTGACTAAGTTACTTAACCCTATTTGAATCAGTTACTCATCTGTAAAATGAGTTGGAGAAGGAAACAACGAATTGGTCCAGTATGTCTGTCAAGAAAACCCCAAATGGGATCACAAAGGGTCAAACAGGATTGAACAGCAACAACTTTTAGAACACTCAAAACAGTCAATAAGTTTAGAAGCATCTATTAAGCATTTACTGTATGCCAGGCAGTGTGTGATAGTGTTCAGCAAATATTTGCTGAATGAATTTCCTCTCAACTGAGATGTGGTTCACTCTTGAACAACTTAATCTTCACACAATCGTTTCTTGCTGTGAATTTGAAGAAGCTTACCCTTCAGCCTCTTTATCCAAATGCTCTAGACAGCTAATGTTAACTTCAGAAAAAATACCTTGTGATTCCATCAGGCTCATCGTAATCCACTCAGGAACTGAGAAGTCCTTAGACCAGGGCTCCCACCTGGGTCCCTCCTAGGGAGCCCCTCACCCCCTCCATCATAATACTTGATGATTCTTATGGAACTGAAGGTCTCTGCTTTTACGACTATCCGATAACATTTGCCATTTAAAAAAAAAAATGTTTGTTGGACTATATCTTATCAAAGTACTGTTTGTGCCTCAGATTAGTCACTGCTTAGCTCAAGATGTATGTAATCAGCTTATTTCAAGATTAATTCATGGGGGGAAGGGAGGGGAAACCAACCCTTACAAATTCATATGACTACTTAATTTGTATCAAGATATTTACTGCATTTTAACAGAGCAATTAAAATGAATACGACTGTGGCTGAGCCCACCAGGTCATGTAAACATTTGAAGGGATGATCTTGGAAATTCGTCTCTTTGATCCCCCAATGTTATTATGCAGCCCAGACCTTTGCGCTTTGCAGAATAGAGAAAGGTCACTGGTGAAATGAGATGAATATTCCCAACCTGTCCCAGGGCAGCCTGGGCTCCCAGCCTCAGACTGGCTGCTAATTCATCACTCTCCCATTTGAGAGGTGGCAAGAGGGTTCATAGGAAGAAAGTGGATGGATGGGACCCTGGAGAGAGAACATCCCTGGAGTACAAATTGAAGGCGCCTCACGGTGCAGCTGGAGGAGCCTTCTGCTGTCCTTGAGCTCTCGGGATCGCCGGTCTTATTTGGGAGGGGGCGTGGATCACATTTCTGTGGTATGTATTCTGGCCATGAGGCTGGCATTTTGACAGTCTGCCTCTGCCTACACTGCACAGTACCTCAAGTGGGCTACACATCGGTGAGAGTATTGAGATGGTTAGAATCAATAGGAACCATCCCTCTCCCTGCTCCCCCCTTAGCTTTTAGGGTTCACTCATCGATTTTGCTAGCATCTGGCTCCTTACTCAATCTAAACCCCTCACTAAAATAATAATAATAATAACATTAATAATAATAATAAAGTTCCCACTGAAAATGCCCCAAACACAAACTAAGAAATCCTGGGCCAGAATCTGGTTGTGGGTTCTGCCTTCTTCTCCTCCCTAGTGCATTTGATTACTCAGATTATACATGATCTGAGAAGAATTTGGGTATTTAAAAGCTTCCAGAATTAGGCATTTTGTTCAAGAAAATTAATCCAAATATGTGATGACTAAGAACCTTGAGTTAAAGACTGGGCTTTCCACATTTGTTTCCTAAAAACTTGGCTCCACTTTGAAATGGTTTTGTACAGTTGAACAGCTTCCATCAAGGAGAAGAGCTGTTATTGTTATTATCATTATTTTAATTTCCCCACACATTATTTCAGTCCTTGCCGTTTGTCAGCCACAATGAATAATTATAATCTAACATAACCTGATAACTTTCTGATTATACATCTAGTAAAATATTGCTCTCCTGATCTCTACCCCCTTTCTTTCTCTTACATGGCCACACCCTAATCCAGGCCTTCATCATCTCTCACCTGAACTTCTTCAAATGCATCCTAATTGGTCTCCATATCACAAGTCTTTCCTCTCTTCTTCCATCTTCTAATCAGCTGCAAGTGAATTTCCAAAAGACAAATCTGACTGTGTCATCACTCCCTACGGCTGCTAACCTCAATTATGAAGTCTCCTGCTTCATTTGGAAAGTCCTTGGAAAGACCCAGAGACATTTCCAAGTTTACTATGCTTTCCTCCTCTTCATATACTCTATGTTCTAGGAAAACCAACCTTCCTGCTGCCCTGTACACACCAATCCATCTTTCATCTCTGTGTCTTTGAATATCTACTTTTGAATATCTACTTTGAATATCTAGTTTCCTTTAAAAATCAACTCAAATTTCACCTCTTCCAAGGGACTTTTCCTAGTGCTCTCAGGTGCCAGTATTGCTCCACCAAAATGGCAGTGTAGATATTTGGTATATTCTTATCTGTGTACCTGTTGTCTCCCACTATGAACAGAAACTCACCTTTGTTTTAACTCTAGTATCTGTCAGTCAGTCCACAGCACATAGTAGGTGCTTTTTAACTGTTTGTTCAGTGACTGACATGGTAACCACTAAGGAAGAGCTAAATCATAATTTCACTCACTATATCATTCCCCTTAGTGCACATGTAGGTGGATGGGAATTCAGAGACAATGTTTCTGGGTTGTTTAGCATTAAATTCAATGCCTCCATTGTGCCTCCATTGTGCTAGACCCTTGGGGTACAAAAACAACAAATCAAAACAGGATTTGATTTTAAGGAGACAAAATTCCACAAGGTGGAAATAACATGTGCAGAAATATATAAGACCAACATGCATATGAAGCAAATAAAAACAATGTGAGGGCCCTAAGAAATTGAGCAAAGGAGTCAGGAAGGACCTCATAGAAGACACTGATTTGAGTTGATTTTGGAAAAGATGTAGGAAATTGAAGAAGCCATCATGGGAAGGGAGAACCTACCAAGATTGGAGAATGGTAGTTTGGGTAGTGCAATGAAGGTGAGAAAGGAGGGCATTCTAAGCGTGAGGGACAGCCTGTGTCCCTAAGGACAACAGGAAAGAATGAACAGTTTATAGGCAAAGTCAACAAGAACAGAAATGTTCTTTCTGGGAACATGCATTCTCAGCCTATTACACCCAAGCCAGGCCAACAATTTGCTGTGGTGGCAGTACAGAGGAGTCCTTTAAGCCAGTGTTTAGACACTTTTTTAAATTTGTGGCTCATAAAACCTTAAAAGACTGATGAGCTGAGGGTGGCAACATGCACACCCCCTTCCATCATCAAAATATATATGAATGCCATGGTTTTGTTTTAGAAACATCCAGGTGATGTCATTGGCCCAGGGAACTACAGATGATGAAAATACCAATGCAAGTCAGAGCCTGATGCTAAGAGAGAGTCCCCAGTGACTCCTAGAGCTGTCCACACATAGGCTACCCCAAAACAAAACCCCCTAAAATGGGACATATTTCAATAGATTCAATCTACCTATCTGTCTATATAGCTTTTCTCTATTTTCTATCTACCTGCCTACCAATTTCTCTATGAATCTGTCTGTCATCTATTTAACTCCCTACCTATTACTTAGCATTTAACCTATCATCTTTTTATTATCTATCTGTCTATTTATCTATCTACCCATCTGTCTTTCTGTCTCTGTCTCTCCATTCATCAACTTATCATCTATTATCTATCTCATATCTAAAAATTATGCTAGTAATTAAAAGAAACACTCAGATTTTGGTATAGGTTCTAGAGGTAGTGTATTGTACTAGACAGAGAACCAGCCTTGAGGACCTGGGTACAAGTCCTGTTTCTGACACATACTGGCTGTATGCCCCTATGGAGGTTAGTCAACTTTTCTAGGTTCTTGGTAACACTCTAAATCTCAGGGGAGGTGCTGAGCTGCAATGTTTTGGAGAGTTTCCTCAAATGCTAATCTTGGTCATACTACTGATGAAATCACAGGTCCATTTCCACTCATCAGTGTGTGAGTGCATATGTGTGGATGGGCGAAAGAATGAGTGAGGAGAGATATTCTATATATGTAATCCAGTCTATATTCAGGCCCAAATGTTACTTGAAGGAGAAAAAAAAAACCCAAATCAAATGACTCAGGTACAGTGTGGGGCAAACCCTCGTAGAGCCAGTTTATAAGAGATATATCCCTAGCACACATAACGTGTTTATGAATAGTTGTTTGCCTGTTGTCTTCTCCATCAGACTGGGAGCTCCTTGAGATACAGACTTCCTTTGACTTTTATTTGCAGCTTCAGCACCAAAGACTGTGCGTAGCACAGAGCAGGTGCTTAATAAATGCTTACCAGCTGACTGACTGACCAACTCACAACAGGAGGATTTTAAAGTAGTTCCACCAGAAGCAGAATTGAGGGAAAGGAGCACTTCAGTTCAAAGGTGTCTGCAGCTTCAAAGCTGACTGAGGGAGCCCTGAGGATACAGCTGAGAGTCTAGAAGGGATGCTTTCATGAAACTGTGGTCTTATCGATGGAGCAGCCCTGCCCCCCAGGGGTCACAGCTGCAAATCCTCCAAACCTTGGCATTGGGTGCACTTGTCATCAGCACTGCTCTTTAGACTTCCATTGAATATCTATCTATCTAACATCCCAAGGGAATCCCTCTGTTCTTTTTAAAGAAAGGGTCACAGAAACCCACAGATACCCATGTATATGTGGAAAGCTATGTGCTATGATGCGGTGGGGGTAGAGCAACCTCCCCCAGCCTCAGTTTCCTCCTCTGTAAAGTGAAAATAGCACCTTTCTCCCCCAATTGCTATCAAATTGCATCAAACTGGGTAGTTAACATGGAGTGCTTTGGATACATTACAGAGCTACAGAAGTCTTCCTTATTTCAATCTTTCACTTTCATCATGGACTGTCCCAGTTTTGACCTGGAAGTCTTAAAGGAAGTTTTTTGTTTGCAAGTCCTGATTGGTAACAAGATGCCACCAGTTTACTTTCATCATGCATCTTTGAATTCTCTGCGTTACGTGTGGTTGTGACTCTTCTAAGACAGCATGTCATGATTTGTACCCAACACACAACTTGGAGAATGGAAAAACTGTATATGGCAGAAGGAAGAAGTTGGCTTTTTAAGAGTACACTCAGTTGGTCCAGTACAGCCCTGCCCCCTCTACTTTAACTGTTTTGTTCTGGACCCAGCTGCAGGACCTGCCCAAGGTCCTGATGACTGTATTTAGCTAATGACTCTTACTAAGTGACACAACTTTGTTAGGAAGGAGAAAATCCTAGTATGCTAGGGTTGATGACCCACCAAGTCAAAGCTTCTGACTCAGGCTGAACATGGGTGAGATTTCTTCTAGTCTAATGCAGGCCACACAAGGTCACTCTTTGTTTTCTGTTTGTTTAAATTAATCTTTATTTATTTTTAGTTTTCAACATTCATTTCTACAAAATTTTAAGTTGCAAATTTTCTCCCTGTCTTTCCCCTACCGCCACCCCAAGATAATGACCCCATTGAATATCCCTTCCCCCAATGTGCTCATTCTTGTATCCTTCCCCATACCCCTCCAAACTTTCTAGTAGGGCAAGATGGATTTCTATACCCTATTGCCTGTATATCTTATTTCCCAGTTGCATGTAAAAACAATGTTTTTTAACATTTGTTTTTAAAACTTTGATTTCCAGATTCTTTCCCTTCTTCCCTCCTCACCCACCCCCACTGGGAAGAAAAGCAATTCAATATAGCTTGTACATATGTAGTTATGCAAAACATTTCCATAGTAGTTAAATTGTGAAAGACTAAGTATATTTCCCTCCACCCTATCCCTCCCCCCCAATTTATTCTATTTTCTACTTTGACCCTGTTCCTTTTCAAAAGTGTTTGCTTCTAACTACCCTCTCCCCAAATCTGCCCTCCCTGCTATCATCCCCCCTCTTATCCCCTTCCCCCCTACTTTCCTGTAGGGTAAGATACCCAATTGAGTGTGTATGTTATTCCCTCCTTAAGTCAAATTCAATAAGATTAAAGTTGATCCATTCCATTTCACCTTATTGCTCTTCCCCTCCATTGTAACAGTTTTCTCTTGCCTCTTTTATATAAGATAATTTGCCCTATTCTATCATTCCCTTTCTCCTTCTCCCATTATAATCCCCTCTCACATCTTAATTTTATGTTTTAGATATCATACCTTCCTATTCAACTGATCCTGTGCACTCTGTCTATGTATACATGCACAAACATATACACAAACTCACATATGTATTTATACACACTCCCATATATACATGTATGTATATGTACCTATATGTGTATGTGTGTGTGTATACACATATACATATATATTCCCTTCAAAAATCCTCATGAGTTACAATTATTGTTTTTCCATGTAGGAACGTAAATAGTTCAACTTCAGTAAGTTCTTTATGATTTCTTTTTTTGCTGTTTATTTCATGCTTTTCTTGCTTCTTGTATTTGAAAGTCAAATTTTCTGTTCAACTTTGTTTTTTTTGTTTTTTTATCAAGAGTACTTGAAAGTCCTCTATTTCACTGAATGGCCATATTTCCCCTGAAGCATTATATTCAGATTTTCTCGGTAGGTGATTCTTGGTTTTAATCCTAGATCCTTTGACCTCTGGAATATCATATTCCAAGTCTTATACTGATTATGTTTTTATAATACTCAAATTGTTTCTTCCTAACTGCTTGCAGTATTTTCTCCTTGACCTGGGAATTCTGGAGTTTGTCTATGATATTCCTAGGAGTTTTCTTTTGGAAATCTTTTTCAAGAGGTGATCAGTGAATTCTTTCAATTTCTATATTGCCCTCTGGTTGTAGAATATCAGGGCAATTTTCTTTGAGAATTTCTTGAGGGATGATTTCTAGGCTCTTTTTTTTTTATCATGGCTTTCAGGTAATACAATCATTTTTAAATGATCTCTCCTGGATCAGTTTTCTAGGCCAGTGGTTTTTCCAATGAGACATTTCACATTGCCTTCTATTTTTACATTTTGTTTGCACCTGTTTTATAGTATTTTGATTTTTCATAAAGTCATTAGCTTCCATTTGCTCCAGTCTAATTTTGAAAGAATTGTTCTCTTCAGTGAGTTTTTGAAATTCCTTTTCCATTTGGGCAATTTGGCTTTTTAAGACATTCTTCTCCTCATTGGCTTTTTGGGCCTCTTTTCCATTTGAATTATTGTATTTTTAAAATATTATTTTATTCAGTATTTTTGGGGGTCTACTCTACCAAGCTGTTGACATGCTTTTCATGATTTTCTTGTATCATTTTCATTCCCCTTCCCAAATTTTCCTCCATTTCTCTTATGTGATTTTCAAAATCCTTCCTGAGCTCCTCCATGGCCTGTATGTAGCCAGTACGTGTTTTTCTTGGAAGCTTTTTGATGTCAGGGTTTTGACTTTGTTGTCTTCTTCTGGTTCCATGTTTTGATCCTTTTTCTCCCCAAAAAAGGATTCTATGGTCTGATTGTGCTTCTTCTGCTTGCTCATCTTGCCAGCCAATTACTTGACTTTTGAGCACTTTGCCATGGTAGAACTCTACTTCCAGAGTGGGGAGAGCTATGTCCCAAATTACTGGAGTTTTCACAAATGCTGCCAGAACTATGAGGAGGGTGCCCTCTCTACAGCCACCACAAGCTCTGGAACACTGGAGTTCTTCACCCCAGGTCCACCACCCAAGACTGTGATGCAGATCCAAGCAGGTCAAAGCAAGAGCAATTACTCTGGAAGCAGCCATGCAGCAGCAGCTATAGTTTCTGTGTTGCCACACACCTCTTAGCCCCAGGGGCAGGGGCTTGACCATGCTCTTCAGTCACCTGTTCCAACAAAGTTCCCTACTGATCTTTTACTTTCTCTTTGGTGTTTATGGTTTGAGAAGTCTGGAAAATACTACAGGTTCTGGTGATTCACTCTCCTGAAGTCTGCTCTGGCTGGTCTGTGCCACTGGTCAGGGCTGCCCCAGGTCTGGGCCTATGTGGATCACATGGGACTACTCAGTCCCTAGCCCAGTAAGAAATACCCTTCCTGTTGGCCTTCCAGGCTGCCTTCAGTGGGAGATTTGTTTCTCTCTGTCACTTTGTGGGTTCTGTAGCTCAAAAATTTGTTTATAGGTATTTTATAGGTATTAGAGGTGGTTGGTGCATGAGCTTAAGTAAGTTCCTGCTTTTACTCTGCCCCAAAAAAGTCACTCTTGTGGCAGTGTTAACAAGACAAATGACCCAGAACTATGACTTGTCTCATGGCTGATTGGTAATGTCATCATATCTGAAGACTTGAAGAAATTCCATCTAATCCATCCTCTCAAGGAAAATTGAGTAAAGTGTGTTCAACCAGAAGTGAAACAGGTAAAAAAAAAAACCCACCCCTCATGAAACATCGCAGGATCTCATGAACTTAGTCTTCCTTGGGTCTCTGATACAGTGAGGCTTGTCATGAAGTTAAATGAGATGCCTTATGCAAAATATACCATAAACGTTAACATGTTTTGTAAAGGTCATTTAGCTCTGCTATTGGAAGGGTCTTCCAAATACCTGTACTACAGTTCTCTGGCTGAAGCTTTAGCCTATTCTCTCTTCTTCTTTCAGTGATACAAAGAAAAACAGTGATTTATTATCAGCCATAGAAGCTAACCTAGTCCTGGCCTTCAACTGAGCCTCATTTTACCAGTGATTCTGTGCCCCTTTTAGTAACCAAAATACAACAGGAGAAAGTAGTTAATTACAGAGCAATCATCCCTTCCTGCCAGCATGCATTTGATCCTTGACATCAAAGCAATTAGGCAATGTTAGATATTGCTAAACAGACACATACACACATACACATACACATACAAATGCATATACATATACATATACATGTAAATATACATACATACACAGACACAGACATATACATATACGAATACGTATACAAATACATATATATATAATTCTAGAATAATTCTCAATGGGAAGTCAACCCCTGGGGGGATGAGATCCCTGCCATGACTAATAGTCCCAAATAGTGAGTGCCAATACCTACAGACACAGTAAGGAGTCAGAGATGCCTGGATGGGAAGGCACATCTGAAGACATCTCAATCATCCATCCTAAGAGCATCATTGAGGAAAGTCACAGAAACAAAAATGGCATCAATAGATATATTTTTCCTTTTTTTCCACTACAATATCAGAGAGTAGAATACAGTCTTATTCATGGATAATTTCTATGATTTCCTTTTCCTTTTCTAATTTCCAATGAAAAACCCTCATGCAGAGAATTTATATTGAATCAAACTGAAGACTAAGTCTTCTTCAAAGAATTGTGCTGTTGCTGTCAAAGTTTACAAGATATTATTAAAAGTTGCCATCCCATACCATAGATATTGTCAACAAGCAGAAAGATATTCAGTCCATGGCCTGAGTACTTACTTTGAGCAGATATGGCACCATCATCTCTTGGAAGAACTCCCATATTGCTGCCAGGTTTTGCACTGGTACTGTGAATTCTTTCTCTAGAATTCATTGTCCTTCACACCCTCAGGAAACTTTCTAGCCTCATATCATCCATTCTAGTTCAAAGTACCTGGTTATAGCCAATTTATCTCTAGATCTTCTTCCCTGGGGTCCTGCTGTATTGATCAATGGTTGCCTTACCTTGTCCCCTATTGGAAACAGAAGCCAACCATGACACTCTTTAGCTATCAACTGCACAGCTTCACCAATATTCCCAGGGGGTGCTTACCCTCTCTCTCCAGCTCCCTTCAGTTCAGAAACCAAGACCAAATCCACCCCACTATTTTTCTTGGAAGGTATGTGTCATTCTACTCCTCTCTGGTCTCATTCAACATTCCTAGATATTTTTGGACAATGGTCCCCCTCCATGGTGACCATTCCCCTTGGTTCCATCTCTCTTTGGAATGTAGACTCCTTGAAGTCAGAAACTGTCTTTAGTTCTATATCTATGCATACAGTGCTTGGCACATAGGAAGGACTTAATGTTTTCTTCATGTATTCATTCATCACTCAACCATAAAGTGACTATTCTGTGTAGACCCTTAGGATCCAAAACCACATAGGAACCATTTCTTGTTTTTAGGAAGCTTGAATTTTTGAAGATGGTTACACAGATAAATGAATCCCCCATGTATACAAAGTAAATCAGTAACTATGCATGCACTAAGGCCAGCTTTCTCTCTTTCCCTTGTGTTATGCTGCCCTATGATCTCAATGCCTTGTATAGGGTGCACAGCATTCTATCCTGCAATCCAACTGTTGCATTTCTATCCATTATTTAGAGCCAAACTCAAATGCCACCTCCCCCAAGAAGCTTTCCTTGAGTCCCCTGTTGGTAATATTCTCTCATCATGGAATTCACTGAGCCTGAGTATTTGTGTATGTGTGTTTTTCTTATTCAATTGTATTGTTGTCATTGTTTAGTCATTTTTCAGTCATATCTGACTCTTTTTGACCCCCTTTCAAGTTTTCTTGGCAGAGATATTGGAGCAGTTTGCCATTTCCTTCTCCAGCTCATTTTACAGATGAGGAAACTGAGGCAAACAAGGTTAAGTGATGTGCCCAGTGACACACAATTGTTAAGTGTCTAAGGTCAGATTTGAACTGAGGAAAATGGGCCTTCCTAAGTCCAGAGCTGACACTCTACACAGTGTCACCTTGCTGCACTTCTAATTCAATAGTTATATCATATTATGCATTCAAACTATTCACAGTAATGTCCTTCTCCTTACTACAGTGTATGCTTCATGAAGTTGGGAACAATTTTTTATCTAAACTTTAAAGTCCCTAACCCTCCAGTCCTCAGGGACCAACAGTTTAAAGCTATTCCCAACCCAGCCTCTTCCCACATCTCCAGGCTCCTTACCCCTTACTCTACCCAGTCTACTTACTCTGGCTGACCTATTCTTCCACAAAACTTTCCCATTGTCATCACATTCATCTTTAGATGTCCTTGGCTTCCTTAAAAATGTAGCCTAAACACAACTTTCTATGTGTAGCCTTTCCTAATTCCCTCAGCTACTAATGTTTCTCCATCCAAGGCTCCATGATATGATTTTTCTATGTGTCTTAAGTATATGTGAATGTGCACATGTTGTCTCTCTTGCTAGGATGTAACCTTTTTGAGGTCAGGGGGGCTTTTCTTCTGTCTTGGTATCCCTGGACATTAGCACAGCACCTAGCATCAGGAAGACATTTAATAACTGTTTGTTCAATTTGAGTAATTGATTAAAATTTGGTTGATTTGGGGAACACATTTGGCTGTGGGTTGTGCCAGAAGGTGGCTTGGAGCCAGTTATCATGGGCTTCAAATGGCAAACAGAGAGATGTGTCCTGGGTCCTGGAGTGGGGTAGGAGAGCATCCCTATTGTCCTTTCTCACTCTAAGCTTTGTAGGCATAAGGACAAATGAACTGAAGGATACAGCAAAACCCAAATTGACATATTACAAAAGACTAATTTTTTATAAAATACTTTAAGCCTAAAAACACTTTTTTTCCCTTTAACAAAAGTTTTTCTTGGATTCTAGTTGCAGTGAGGCTCCAGACTGCAGTTTCCTGAGCCCAGGCTTCAGGCAAACCTAGTATGGGCCCTGATCCTCCCGCTGTTGAGGCTGAGAGTGAGTTCACCTTCCTTTAGCATCTGGCAACTATGACCTAATGACTAAGGCTCTGTGCTAAGAAGGAATGTGTCCAAGACTAGAGCCCCGGAAGAGGAGGCAGGCAGGCTGAGCAGGAAGTCAGAGTGGTCCTACTGCCCAAGCAGAGTGATTGCTGAACAGGCAGGCTGTTTATCTTGTAACAAAATCAGAGAGGGTACTCTTGTAAATGATTCTTTTATTGGGCCAACTGAGTGTGGTATTTCCTTTGGCACCTTGCAAACACCTTCATGGCTGTATACAGGGCCAGGAAAGGGGCCATGGCATTCCCCAGCTCATGAATGAGAGTTTTCACACTGTTCCCTGATCTTGGAAATTCTTAGAAACACCTTCCTTCTCCTCCTGCTTCTGTGTTTGTCTCATTCCTCATTCCCCCTGGGGTTACAGAAGGATGCTTGTTAGTCTTGGAGTTGGAGGACTTCAGCTTGCATCCCAGCCTTTCCAGTGACTGTGTGACTTGAGATGAGTAAGGATTCTCTGGGCCTCAGTTTCCTCCACCATAACTGGATGTTCTTCTGGCTCTAAATCTATGTTCCTCTAAGCCTAGAGATGCAAGATTATTCCCACAGCTCTGACATATCACCATTTTCCTGACCTTGGATGTAGTTGAATTGTTGTTAAGCAGTTTTTCAGTTCTGTTTGACTCTTCGTGACTCCATTTTTTTTTTTTTTTGGCAGAGGCTGGAGTGGTTTGCTGTTTCCTTTTCCAGCTCATTTTACAGTTGAGGAAACTGAGGCAAGCAGAGTTAAATGACTTGCCTAGGGTCACATGACTGTCTGAGGCCAGATTTGAACTCAGGAAGATGAGTCTTCCTCACTCCAAGACCAGCACTCTATCCACAGTGCTGCCTAGCTTCCCCAGAGGTGGTTGAGACTTTACTTGAAAGACCCTTTCACTTCTGCATGTCTGACATGCAGTACTTTCAAACTGTGATTTAGACAGTTCTCTCAGAGTCTAATCCTCACTTTATCATCATGAGATTCTCTACCAGCCCAGCAAGATCTCTCCTCCTCCCCAAACCCCAAATGACTTTCTGCTTGGCTAGGAACTCTGGGAGACAGCGTGGTAGGCCTAGGGTGGGCCATAAGTAGCCCTTTTCCAGGAAAGGAGAGAGGGCAGTAGGATACTCAGGTCCAGGGCAGTAGAGGTTTTCAGGTAGGAAAGAAAATTGCAGTGGGTGAATTACAGGTCAAAGCTTTTTTTTGGTGATTTTTATTTTTCTCGTGTGGGGTGCCTGGGCATAAGTGTGTTTTGTTTTTTTTCGTCTTTGGAGGGATTGCACAAAATTGGGTGCTATTGGGGAACGCAAAGAGGAAGATGAACAAAAAAAAAGCCAATCCCTTAGAATGTTTTTTACCCTATTTAAAAAAATGACAATGGATCAGTTGAGATTCCAATATGAACTGAGGCTGGCCACACCCAGGAGACTCAGAGATATCACACTTACCCTTCTCTGTTGTGACTCTCCCCCCACCTTGGGAAGACAAAGTTGAGTTAGTGCCATCACTGACAATTGCACAGCCATCCAACACACCAATGTCATGTTTCTGACAGCACGGATGAGTTATCTGGCATTTCCTCTGTTCAAAGGTGGGGTAATTTACAACTCAGCCACATTTTGAATGGTTGTGGTATGCTGGGAAATCTTGCTAGACTGACCTTGGAGTGGTGTGATGAAAAAGATCCCTGGATTTTGAGACAAAAGAATATTGGTTCAAATCCCATCTCTCCTCTGCATCTAACAAAACATAAATTCTTTCAAACATTTATTAAGTACTTACTCTATACTGGGCACTTTGTGGTGTTCTTTGTATATTGAAATGTTTGTATTTGTTGGTGATTGTTAAATTCACAAATAATTACAATTAAAAAAACATTAGACCCTACAACCCAAACCAAAATTGACCAAAGGCATACTTATCTTTTCAGTATTAATGGAATGTGACATTCCCATGGGTTTTGATCACATACACATTACATGTTCTCTGAGATGCAACAATTTCAACAGAGGAAAAAATAACATGACAAACCCCAAATTCCTAATATTCAACATTACCTTCAGAGTCTTTTTTTATTTATTATTTTATTTTCCCCAAAAAACATTTATTTTTAAAACTTTGAATTCCAAACTCTCTCCCTTCCTCCCTCCCTATCCCCCTCCTCCATTGCTAAGGCAAGCGATTCTATATAGGTTATACATGTGTAGTCATGTAAAAATTTTCATAATAATCATGTTGTGAAAGAAAACATAGACCAAAAAATAAAGAAAAAAAAAGTATGCTTCAATCTGTATTCAGGAAACATCAGTTCCTTAAATCTTTCAGAGTTGTCTTGGATCATTGTATTGCTGAGAATAGCTAAGTCATTCATAGCTTATCATTGTCCATTATGCTTTTATTGTGTACACAGTACATTTATTTCACTTTGCATCAGCTCATGTAAGACTTTCCAGGTTTTTCTGAAATCCACTTGCTCATATTTCTTTTAGCACAATATTATTCCATTATAATCATATGCCACAACTTATTCAGCTATTCCCCAACTGAGGGGCTTCCCCTCTGTTTTGTGGGAGAGTTCATCCCATTCACATTCACAGTAATGATGACTATCTCTTCCCCTCCATCCTATTCCCTCCCCTGCTTATGTTCTTGTTTCTTCCTTCTCCTTTCCTCTCCTTGAGGTTTTCTCTTTTGACCACCCACTCCCTTGTTGTTCCCACCCAGTGACCCCCCCACTTCTTTACCTACCCTCTCCCCTTATAACTATTTCTCTCCCCTCTAGTCCTCCCCTTTACTCTCCTCCTTTGTATCCCCCCTTACTCTCCTACTGCCTATAGGTAACAATACATTTTTAGACTTAGAGTATGTTACTCCCATTTGACACCAAACCAATGAGAGTAAATTTGACACCAAACCAATGAGAGTAAAGTTCAAACAGTGCTCCTCTCCCTCCCTCCTTTTCTTCTATTTAATGAATTTACATGTCTATTCATGTTAGAATCTTAAAATTAACTGATTATGTTGATCCCTCTTTGAACCAGAACCAGTGAGAATAGTGTTTAAATGATGTTCCTCTCCCTCTTTCTTTCTCCTCTTCTATAGTGTGTTTTGATGCCTCTTCCGGTGGCATATTTTACCTTTTCCTATCATCCTTTCCTTTTTCCCATTACAGTCCCTTTGATCCCCTTAATAGTTTTTTTTTTTTTTTAGTCTTCAGGTTAGTGCATTCATACCCACACCCTCTATCTAAGTATAATCTTTTTGAAGGTCATGATAATCATAAAGATTTCAAATATTGACAGTTATCAGCTCCACATATAGGGATGTGAACATTTTGTTCTTGTTACATCCCAAGTAATGAGCGTGTGTGGGTGTGGGTGTGTGCACTTATGCATGTGTGAGTCTGTGTTTCCCTTGTTTACCTTTTTATGTCTTTCTTGAGTCTTGTAATTGGAGATCAAATTTTCCATTGAGCTCTGGCTTTTTCATCAGGAAAGTCTGGAAGTCCCTTATTTCATTAAATGACCATCTCCTTGCCTAAAAGATTATGCTCAATTTTGCCGGATAGTTAATCCTTGGTTGAAGTCCTAGCTCTCTTGCCCTACAAAATATAAAATTCCAATCTCTCCTCTCTTTTAATGCTAGGTCTTATGTGATCCTGACTGTAGTTCCACTATATTTGAATTGTTTCTTTTTGGCTGCTTGCAGTATTTTTCCTTAATCTTGTAATTCTGGAATATGGCTACTATATTTCTTGGAGTTTTCAATTTGGGATCTCTTTCAGGAGGAGCCTGGTGAATTCTTTTGATAACTATTTTATCTTCTGATTTCAGGACTTCATGAGAATTTTCTTTGACCATCTCTTGAAGGATGTTGTCCAGGCTGCTTTTTTCATCATGCCTTTCTGGTAGACCAATAATTCTTAAGTTACTCTCCTGGATCTGTTCTCTAGGTCAGTTGTTTTTCCAGTGAGATATTTTACACTTTCTTCTAATTTTTCAATCTTCGTGTTTTGTTTGATTGACTCTTGGTGCATCATAGAGTTCTGAGTTTCAATTTGACTTATTCTAATTTTTAGTGAATTATAGTCTTCAGTCAATTTTTGAAGATCCTTTTTTAGGGAGGCATTTTCTCCAATTACTTCATTCATTTTACTTTTTAAGGATTTGTTTTCTTCAGTGAAACTTTTTTCCAAGTTGGTCACTGTCTCCCTAATTTGGTCTTTAAAATCGTTCGTAAGCTCCTCCAAGAATGCTCTTTGGGCTTGAGACCAGTTCAGATTTCCTTCTGTGCTCTCAGATGTGAGTAAAGAGTCCAAGTTGTCCTCTGTATATGGTTGTCCTTGACCTACCTAAAAATTTCTGATCAATTTTCTTGCCTTCCCCTTCTCCTCATCTTCCTTCCTTCCCCTTGTGATTTCCTATTTCCTAATTACTCAGGCTGTAAGCTAAGGGCCTGGTCTTTGACTTTAAATGCTGTAGCCTCTGGGTGTCTAGTTTGAGGCTAAGGCAGGAGTCTCAGGGAGGTATGCTGATGTGCACCAATTAATCTGTGGAGGGGAGTGGTCTGGCCACTTCAGATTTCTGCCTCTGTACACCTGGGCTACAGCTTGGGAAGGCTTTTCCTTTTTCAGGTGAGGTGGGGCTTGTTGGGACCCCTCCCCCTCTTTTCTTCAAACTCCTTGCTGCCTCAGTTACACCCCTTAGTGATGACTCCCAAGCCCAAGGCTATTTCCACTATTTTAGGATTTTAATCTGGGTGGGACACTTATCTTTCGGTTTTCTACTTCATGAAGGAGGAATCTGAGCAGCTAGAGTTTACTTTCTCATTCTAGCCCCTGATAAAACAGGTGGGCAATTCCTAAACTTCCAGGCTGGGGCTGATAGTCCCAGGAGAAGCTGCTGTCTCTGCGTGGGCCCCCTGAGACTTCTCTTACCTGGCTCCAATGATTCCTCCTGTCCCCTGGTGAGATCCCAGTGAGATGGCTGTGATTTGTCCTTGGGATGAGTAAGTCAGCAGGCTGGGGCTTCTTCTCTCACTGGTGTAGTCTGCTTGTCTGCTCTCAAGTCTGAGTTGTACAGAACCCACGTACTCCACTCTCCCATTGTCCAGACCCACTGGGCACTTTCCTGAGCTGGATTCTGCCATGCTCATTAAGACTAATTCATATTTTTCTTGTGGGCTTTGGATGTAGGAGCTTTGACTTTGCCATCTTCTGAATGTGTGTTTTGATCTTCCTTGGCACCATAGTAACTTTCCATGGTCAGTATTATTTTTCTTTGTTTGCTAATTTTCCTAGACAATTACTTGACTTTTAACTCTTTGTCAAAGTGGGACTCTGCTTCCAGGGTGGAGACTATACTCACTGTCCCAAATTTCAGGGGTTTTGTGCACCTGATTTTAGAAATGTTTTAACATTTGGAAGAACGAAAGGCCCAGAATATGAAAGGAATTAATGAAAAGAAACTCTAGGGAAGGTCGCCAAGCCATACCAGATTTTAATCTGTATTATAAAGCAGCAGTCATCAAAACTACTTGGTACTGGCTGAGGTATAGAATAGTGAATCAATGGAATAGATTGTGTACACAAGACTCAGCAGTCAATGAATATAATAATCTACTGTTTGATAAACCCAAAGACCCCAGTTTGGGGGATAAGAACTCACTATTTGACAAGAACTTCTGGGAAAACTAGAATATAGTATGGCAGAAACTGGGCATAGTCCATTATTTAACACGGTATACCAAAATCAAGTCTAAATGGGTGCACTATCTAGGTATGAAGACTGATACTGTAAGCAATCTGGGAAAGCAAGGAATAGTTTACCTGTCAGATTTATGGAGAATGGAAGACTTTATGAACAAACAAGAGTTAGAGTGCATTATAAAATGAAAAATGTAAAATTTTGAATACATTATATTGAAACGTTTCCTTACAAACAAAGCCAATGTATCCAAGATTAAGGGGGAAGTGGAAAATTGGGAAAGAAATTTTACAACTAGTGTCTCTGATAAAGGCCTCATTTCTAAAATATACAGAGGATGAAGTCAAATCTATAAGAATACAAGTCATTCCCCTATTGATAAATGGTCAAAGGATATGAACAGGCAGTTTTCAGAGGAAGAAATTAAAGATATCTATAAGCATATGAAGAAATGCTCTAAATCACTATTGATTAGAAAAATGCAAATCAAGACAGCTCTGAGGTACCACATCTCACCAGTCAGCATGGCTAAGGTGACAAAACAGGAAAATGACAAATGCTGGAGAGGATGTGGATTGTTGGAGAGGATGCATTGTTGGTGGAGTTGTGAACTGAGTCAACCATTCTGGAGAGCAATCTGGAACTATGCCCAAAGGGCTATAAATAATTTCATACCCTTTTACGTAGCAATACCATTTCTAGGGTTGTATCCCAAAAGAGATTATAGAAGTGGGAAGAGGCCCTGTGTTTACAAAAATATTTATATCAGCTTTTTTTGTGGTGGCAAAGATTTGGAAATCAAGGGGATGCCTATTGATTGGGAAATGGCTAAACAAGTTGTGGTATATGAATTTAATGAAATACACTTATGCTATAAGAAATGAGGAGCAGATGGACTTCATAATAGCCTGGAGAGACTTGTACAAACTGATGTTAAGTAAGAAGAACAGAACCAGGAGAAAGTTGTGCACAATTACAGACATAACATATGTGTGACAACCAGCTTCAATAGACTGAGCTTTTCTCAGCAATGCAAGGTTAATGCAACTCCAAAAGACTCGTGATGGAGAGAGATGTCCATAGCCAGAGAAAGAAGTACAGAGTTTGAATGCAGATTGAAGCAAATTACTGGTTCTCTTTCTTTTGTTTTGTTTTGTTTCCTCTTTCCCATTGTCCATTCCAGTGGTTAGAATCCTTCTTTGTAAACTGACTAATGTTTAATGTGAAAGTATTTGCAGATCCTGTATTTGATTGCATGATGCCATGGTGGGGGAGGAGAGGGAGGGACAGAAAGTTTGAAACTCAAGGGATTCTGGAATTGAATCCTATAAACTAAAAGTAAACAAATAAATTAATTTAATAAAAAAGAAAAAAAAAAGAAATATTTTAAGAACCAGTAAGTTTTCAGTTTCTCTAAGGTGGTATGATCTAAGGAGAGTTGTTTACTACTCTCCTGACCTGTGATCTGATCTCTGAGTGACCACAGGGACCCTTTTCTGCCCTGGAACTGTGAGTACAGTCCCCCACTCTACTGTCCCTGCAAGTTCTATTATGCTAGTATTCCTCCTCATCCTGGGACTGCAACCCAGGACTGTGACCCAGATCTAAGTATGGAAAGCAATAGAGTTCTGTCTCAATGCTAGCAAAGAGACCACTATAATCTTCTAACTGGTTGTTCACACTCCTTACCATCTGTGGCCTGAGAGCTCCAGAAGCAGCTACTGATGCTCCTGATTCAGAGGTTTCCGAGGCCCAAGAGCTATGGTGGTTTGGCCTTCACTAGACTGTCTTCCACTCTCACCCTCATGTTACAGACCTTTTCCTACTGAACTTTTAAGTAGTCTTGGGCTGGGAAATTGTTTCACTCAACCTTTTTTATTAGTCATGATGTTCTAGAATTTCTTTAGAGTCATTGTTTGTAAATATTTAGATGAGTTTGGGGGAGGACTCGGGTAAATCTCTGCCTTTACTCTGCCATCTTGGATCTGGCTCCTCACCTTTAGAGTCTTAAAGAGAGGTGTCCTAAAAAGAAGACACTGTGATCTTGGCCTCTTCCTTCTGAAAAGCATATACATACTCTTAAAATGCATATGAAAAGATGTGTTGCCTTGGTGAACTGAGGCACAGATGCTCTAAACTATACTTTAATTAATCCCCTGTTAGGAAGGCACAAGGAGGCTTGCAAGGATGGCCATGAGACAATCCTCCATTTGTTCAGAGGATATTGCTTGACCAAAACTCTGCAAGTCACCCAGGCATGCCCATTAGCATAAGGACACCAAGGGCCTTCCAAGAGGGTCTTCACTTAATTACAACTAAAGACAAAGGAAGAATTGGAAGATCAGATTTCCTCAAAGAATCCATCCTTTCTGTTGACTCTGGCTTTGCTAAATTGAATAAAACAAAGTGTAATATGGGTAGAATATCACTGTTCCCCAATCTGTCATGGAGAGTCATTCCTCAATGTGGAGTGACTTACCTAGAGATTACCAAGTATTTCCAAAAAGGCTTGAGACACCAAGCCATAAGATCAGAGTCATTAAACTTATTATAATGAGTACAGTCCCTGAAACAAGTGCTGGTGTCTGGAATGAGTCTTTAAAGAGTGAGTTTGAAAAGCTTTGAGTGAGTGGTGGCCACAGCATGTCACCTACATACCCTGTGTGTGCTGAAGTGGGGCATCATCAGCTAGTCCATCAAACCCACAGCTTCTAAATTCAGTCTTCTATTGGGTGTCTCATCAAATTAAAGCTCCTCTTGAAAGACCTAAGCATGCTTGACTAGAAGACAATTTTGATGATTTGTCCTTGTAGAGGTTGGAGTGCTTCTTCCCTCCCTTTTTTTAGATATAAAGGAAGGCAATGTCATTTCTTTTAAAATTTAAGTTATATATATATATATATATGTATATATATATATATATATGTATATGTATATGCATATGTATATGTGTATATATGTGTGTGTGTGTTTGTGTATAATATATATGATATATAATACATGTATTTTTTTTTTAAATTTTGAATTCCACATTATCTATCTTCCTCTTGCCCTTTCCCCACCTATTGGGAAGACAAGCAATATTATAGCCATTATAAATGGGAAATCATATAAACCATATTTCCATGTTAGCCATGTTGCAAAGAAGAAGAAGAAAAAGGAAGAAGAAGAAGGAGGAGGATAGGGAGAGGAACAAAAAAAGAGAGAAAGAAAGAGAGAGAGAGAAAGAAAAAGAAAAAGTGAAAAAAATCTGTTTCAATATGCAGTCAGAGTTCATCAGTTGTCTCTCTGTAAGTAGATATAGATTTTTACAATCAGTCATTTAGAATCGTTGTGGATCATTTTACTGATCAGAATAGCAATGTTCTCTTGGTTATGCTCATTTCACTTGGCATCAATTCATATCATTCTTCCCAGGCTTTTCTTAAATCATTCCCTTCATTATTTATTAATACTGTTGCTATTTAGTTGTTTCAGTTATGTCCAACTTTTCATGACTTATTTGGGGTTTTCTTGGCAAAGATACTGGAGTGGTTTGCCATTTCCTTCTCCATCTCATTTCATAGATGAAGAAATTGAGACAAACAGGGTTAAGTGATGACTTCCTAGGGTGACACAGTGACTGAGGTCTTCCTGAACTCAGGTCTACCTGATTCCAGGCCTGATGGTCTTCCTACTGCTCTGTCTCACTGCCCCTTCATCTCTTATAGCAAAATAATATTGACAAGTACATACCATAACTTATTCAGCCTTTCCATAACTATGGGCATTTCCTCCATTTCTAATTCTTTGTCCCCACAAAAGAACTGCTATAATTTTTTTGTACTTCTAGATGCTTTTCCCCTTTCTTTTATCTTTTTGTGGGTACAGACCTAGTAGTGACATTGCTGGGGCAAAGGACATGCACAGTTTTTAGGAGGGCAAATGCCTAAATATTAAGTCTAATGAAATGGTTGAGATTATACTATGGCACACACTGGAAAATCCAAAAACATGTTTAGTGCACATTCTGATTTTTTCAATTGATTCTTTAAAAAAAATTCAAAGATTGGCTTATATTTCATAACTATAATGTAAAATGACAGACTGTGTTTGGGATAAAGATTCCAAAACCCTGCTCTTTTCTTTCTTACTGGAATTCCAAAATCTTTTGGATGAGGCCACAAGATGAAACCATTGTCCTTACAGGTTAGTCGTATTATTGAGGAAATGAATGTTTTCCTGCACAGTGGAGGGAAGCAAAGCACATAGGGAAGTTGTTCAGAGAGTCATTCATGATGCATGATTGTGGAATAGGCAGAATATCAACTTTTTAGTGTCTGGCAATGTATTAGATTGGATCATCTAAGTGCCTCCATGGTGGGTAGAGTGCCAGGCCTTATGTCAGGAAAACTCATCTTCATGAGTTCAAATCTAACCTCAGACACTTACCAACTGTGTGACCCAGGGCAAGTCATTTAACCCTTTTTGCCTTGGTTCTTCATCTGTAAAATGTTATGGAGAAGGAAATGGCCAACCACTCCAGTATTGCTATCAAGAAAACTCAAATGGGGTCATGAAGAATTAGACATGGCTGAAGTGACTAAAATAACAACAGCAAGACAAATGTATTAGAAGAAGGAGAAAAAGAAGAATGAAGAAAGAAGAGGATGTTAAAAAAGAGAAGAATAGGTAGGTGGTAGGAGAAATAAGAGGGAAGAGAAAGGAGCTGAAAGAAAAAGGGAAGGAACATAAAAGAAGGAAGAGAATGATGGAGAAGGGGAAAAACAGAGAAAGAAGAGACAGAAGACATGGAATAAGAATAGGAGAAAAGGAGAAAGAGAAAGGACAAGAACGAATGAAGAAAATGAAAGGAAGACATGAAGGAAAGAAGATAGAGGAGGAAAAGAGAAAGATGAGGAAAAAAGAAAAGAAAAGAAAGAAAAAAGAAAAGAAGAGGAAGGCAAAACATTGAAAAGAGAAGTGTGGTGGAAGGGAAGGACTGGTGGCTCAAGATAGGCTTCTGAATCCCAGTTCCATCCCTCACTACTTGGGCCTGGAAAGTCACTTTCCCTCTTGGGTCCTCAATTTCTGCACATGCAAAATGAAGATTCTGAACTAAATGACAAACGATGACAGGATAAGGAACTTTGACATATAAGAGATGGGAGAGGCCAGCTGGTCTTAAGCCACTTATTTTACAGATCAGGAAACTGATGTCCCAAGAAGCTACACCAAGCATCTAGAATAGAAGCACTCTTGGCATTCTGCCTCCGATTTCTTCTATCTCTATCTTCTCTGAGCATCTCAAGCATCAACCACATTCCTTGGCCTGATTTTCTTTGGCAAGTGTTCCACTGAATACCTGGGGCTGGTTGTTTTTGTCGATGGTGTTGGTGGTGTAAGAGTGTGTGTGTGTGGAGGAGCAATCCTGTGTTGTTTGATAAAGTACCTCAGTCAATGACACCGAAAAGGAATCATGTCCTTTTTAGATTTCTTCTGAAAACAAAGCAAAATGCCCCATACCAAATTGTTTAAAGAAGAGATTACTCCCCACCCCTCACCTTCCAGTGGTGCCATCTTGCTTTTTTTCTTTGTTTCATATTATTACAAATTAAAATTGTAGAAGCTCTGAAGCAGTTTCAGGTTAATTTGTCGGTATATTTGCAAGCTTATTCCAGCGCATTATTAAAACATTTAGTACTGGGTGTCATTAGTATTCCAAAATGTAATTAGCATATTTAATCAAAAACAATTAGGAACAAATGCTGCTTCCCTTTTTAAGTAATAAAATATTTACTACTGAAGGAAAAAAAAAACACAAATGGAAACCAAAAAGTACTTTGAGGTGTTGATTTCTGAGAAAAGCAAAGGGAAGGCAAGGCTTCCAGCCTGAGTCCCTGCTGGTGGGCTGCTTGCTTTGGTTTTCCTCTGGGAATTTTGATCATTATATGTGAAGTCCAAAGAAATAAAATGTCATTGCAGCTCCTCAATGCCATAATAAAAGTAGATGTTCCAACTAAGCCAAGTTGTATAAATTCTATCTTGGAATGAGATGACAATTGTCTTCAGGAAAAAGAGGCTGAGGATGGACCTATTGAATGAGGCCTTAGGATTCTAAGAAGAGGAAACAATAAGGGGCGGCTAGGTGGCGCAGTGAGTAGAGCATCGGCCCTGGAGTCAGAAGGACCTGAGTTTGGATCCGGCCTCAGACACTTAACGCACACAAACAAAAACCTAGCCATGTGACCTTGGGCAAGTTACTTAATCCCAATTGCCCTCCAAAAAAAAAAAAAGAAGAGGAAACAATAGAAGCTGATATCCATCTGGGGCTTGCTTTTCATTCATAGTCATATCAGAACATACCATCAATCCAAGGGGTACCAAATTATTACAGGTTCTCTTAGCCCCATTTAACAGGGAAGAAAACCAAAGTGGAGAAACGACAAGTGATTTTCCTAT
This sequence comes from Gymnobelideus leadbeateri, assembly GCA_011680675.1. Classification (NCBI taxonomy): domain Eukaryota; kingdom Metazoa; phylum Chordata; class Mammalia; order Diprotodontia; family Petauridae; genus Gymnobelideus; species Gymnobelideus leadbeateri. The sequence continues at coordinate 79,007 of WOXC01007304.1, read as the reverse complement.
GGTCAGGAAATGGCATTTGAATTCAGGCATTCTTGTGTCTAGGTCTAACTCACTATTTCCTATTCCACAAAACTTATAGGTAAATTATTTTTTTAAATCTAGAATGAGGTAATCTTCACTCATGTGTGGCCACATGCCTGGTTACTGCAGCCATGGCCCTGTTATTATAAGCCCCTTCCATGTTCTTCTAATCTTCTATACACTCAACCTCCCCCAGCCTCTTGAATATCTGCTTTTTGTTTTTATCTACTAAGATCAATTAATGATAATAACAACAATAAGAGTATTTAACAGTGATAAAGTGTTTGCTATGTACCAGACCCTTAGCTAAGCTCTTTTCAACTATTATCTCATCGAATCTTCACAATAATCTTAGAAAGTATTTGCTATTATTGTCCCTATTTTATAGATGAGGAAACTGAGGTAAACAGAAGTTAACTGACTTGTTCAAAGCCATGCAGCTAGTAAATGGCTGAGGTAGGATTTGGGTCTTCCTAACCCTAAGCCCTGTTTTCTATCCACTGAGTGACCTTGCTGCCTATGCTTATCTCAAACCTTTCATTTATTATTATTATTGTTAATATTTTGTTCATTTCTGATGCTGTTCATTTTATAGGTTCCTTAGGCATTCAGATCCTAAATCCCAATGTTTCCCAACTTTATTGGCTACATATCAGATTTTTTTTTCCTATTTAACCAGGTGGGCACTAATAGAAATCTTCTTGGGGTGGAGTAAAAACAGCACTTCCCCAGAGCTCAGCCCACAACACTTCAAAATTATGTAAAAGGGGGACTATAAATGACCTCCAGAGCTCCAGAACCCACAAAATGACACAAAGAAGCTAACCTCCCACTGAAAACTGTCCTGCAGCCCAGCAAGGAACAGCCAGCACAGAGCTCTATGAGCTAAGCCCAGGCCCATGTGAGTCGAGGTTTTAGCCTAAGGGCGGCCAGACCAATAGCCGGCTGGAGGGACCCCAGACCACCAGCAGCTGTGGCTTTTCCAGAATTATCAACACATAGCTGCCTAGAACAAAGTGAGAGGTCAGTGCCCTGTGGACTTTGGGACTGGTTGGGAGAATGAATCAGTTTCTTCCCCTTGGGGCGAGAAACTGCTAAGGAGCCAGCACAACTTGTGCCATGTTGCCATGTTGCAGCTTCAGCTCCTCGCCTGCAAACTGCAGGGGAATCTGACTATCAGTCTTGGGGGTAAGCATTCTTGCTTTACCTTAAGAAGCAGATAAGAGAAGTGGGGGAAAATTGGGAAGAGAAATGAGAATGATGCAAGAAAAGTATGAAATGAGAGTCAACAGCCTGACTGAGGAAAACAACACCTTAAAAAATAGACTAACTCAAATGGCAAAAGAGGCCCAAAAGGGAAATGAGGAGAAGAATGCCTTAAAAAGCCGAATTTGCCAGATGGAAAAAGAATCTCAAAAGTTCACTGACAAGATTCATTCCTTCAAAGTTAGACTGGAGCAAATGGAAGCTAATGACTTTATGAGAAATCAAGATGCTATTAAGCAAATCCAAACAAATGAAAGAATAGAAGACAATATGAAATATCTCATGGGAAAAACCACTGACCTAGAAAATAGATCCAGGAGAGACAATCTAAAAATTATTGGACTACCTGAAAACCATGATCAAAGAAAGAATCTAGAAAACATCCTTCAAGAAATTCTCAAGGAAAATTGCCCTGATGTTTTAGAACCAGAGGGCAAAATAGAGGTTGAAAGAATCCATAGATCACCTCCTGAAAAAGATCCCAAAAAGAAAACTCCTAGGAATATTGTAGCCAGGTTCCAGAATTCCCAGATCAAGGAGAGAATATTACAAGCAGCCAGGAAGAAACAATTTCAATATTGTGGAAACACAATCAGGATAACACAGGATCTAGCAGCTTCTACACTGAGTGATTGAAGGGCATGGAATATGATATTCTGCAGGTCAAAGGACCTGGGATTAAAACCAAGAATCACCTACCCAGCAAAACTGAGTATCATGTTTCAGGGGAAAATTTGGTCATTCAGTGGAATAGAGGCATTTCAAGCCTTCTTGAGGAAAAAAACAGAGTTGAATCGAAAATTTGACATTCATATACAAGAAGCAAGAGATATTTGAGAAGGTAAACAGGGAAAAGAAATCACTATGAACTTATCAAAGTTGAACTATTTACATTCCTACAGGAAATAAACAATAACTGTAACTGATGAAACTTTTCTCAGTATGAAAATAGTTGAAGAAGGGTATATGGGCATATGAATACATATGTCAATGTGTGTATATATGTTTTCAGGTATACATAGATAGAGGACACCAGTCCAATTAAATAGGAAGGGATAATACTTAAAATGTTAAGAAGTGAGATAGTAATGTGGTGAGGGGGAATGGGGAGAGACAATGGGGTGAACTGTCTCTTGTATAGGAGGAAGGGGAAGATGGTTGCAGGGGACGGGAGGAACAGGAAGGCAAAAGGCAAAACCTTATTCTCATTGAATTTGGACCAGGGAGAGAATGACATGCATACTAAATAGGGTTTTCCATCCTACAGGCTCGTGGGGGGAAGGGGATGGGGAAAGGTGTTGGAGGGGAGGGTGGTCTGGGGGGAGGGAAGTTGGAAGCACCCACTTTTGAAAAGGGACAGCATCAAGGTGGGGAATGGACCAGGTGGAAGGTGGGATGGTAGTGAGGAAATATAGTCATTCTTTTACAATTTATCGACTATGGTAATGTTTTGCATAGCTACAGATGTATAGCATATACTGTTTTGCTTATCTTCCTTTTAAAATCAATTAAAAAATATATATATATATATATATAAATGCTATGATTAATACTATTTTGCATATAATTGGGAGATAAGATGTGCAGGCAATGGGGCTCTCGGGTTCACCTCCCCTTACTGGAAAAGTCGAGGTGGGGGGTATGGGAGAAGAGATGGGAGAGAGCAGATTGGCTGAAGGGACATCCTGTATGACTGTTATTCTGGGGTGGTGGGTAGGGGAAAATGGGGAAAAAATTGTAACTCAAAATCTGATGGAAATGAATGATGTAAACCAGAAGTTAATAAAGGATTTGTGTTTAAAAAAAAAAAGAAAGAAGAAAAGAAAATCACTCTGGTAGGTATGTGAAAAATGAACTGAAGTGGAAAGAGACTTGATGCAAGGAAATCGATTAAGAAATTATTTTAATTGACCAGAGAATGAGAGTCTGAACTGCAATCATGGTTGTGTGAGTAGAAAGAAGGGGACAAATGAAAAAAAGATGTAGGTGTAAAAATAACAATATTTGGCAGCTGCTTGACTAAGTAGGATAAATGAAAGGCAGGAATTGAGTATAACAATAGGACTGCTAACTTGAGTAACTTTAAAAATTGTCATGTCTTTGATAGAAATAGGGAAGTTTGGAAGAAAAGTGGGTTTGAGCAGAGGGAGTAATTAAATGAGATCTATAATACAGATTGCAAACCACACATACTTTTTCATCCTACACATTTTGCTCTGTCCCACCCAAAATAAAAAGGAGAGTGACAGGCTGCTTATCAGTTAACAACCAGGTAATGTAGAACAGATAGTGTGATCTTGGGGACAGGGGTGAGTGTATCAGGAAAGAAAATGTTTTCAATGATTTCCATGTAATTGCTGCCATAGATGCATCATCTAGGGTTTGAGCATAAACACACTACAGGGCTAATATCCAGTGTAGCTCAGTTAGCTGCTCATGGTAGGGCAGGAGAATGTTGGCACTGTAGTGGGTAAAGGGTATCTAATGTTTGTATAGGAGACAACCTCGGTAATCTTAAAGAAATGTGAAGATATTCTGTGCCCCTTAATAGGCCTATGTGACCTGTTTGAGCCACATTATAGGAGGAGCTTGCCCAACAGGTAGAGCAGGAAGGGAAGAGCTGGGAGGGATTTGAGGCATCGCAGTAAGCCTGAATGAGAGAGGGAGGAATTGTACTTAGGGGAGCTTGATTGAGGGGAGGCCTAATGGAGGGAAGCCTTGGGGATGGCAGCTCTCCCTGCATTGGTAATGCATATAAATTTTTTTGTTACCATGGTGGAATTGACTTCCTGGTATCTGAATAAATATCTTGGTTTCATCTTTGAGGAAAAAAAAATAGAAATCTTCTTGAAAACTGACCTATGGACATCTTCTAGCATTTTTGAGGCACAGATATGCATTTAAATATATTCGTATAGACACAATGAATACACAACATTCATTTCCAATCACACATATTTGTGTGTATACATGCATATGCATTCAGACATGCAAACACATGCCAGACTCATATCCAGACTTTGTAAGGTGTATTGGCTTGAGGGTGTATAGGATCATAGATTCAGAGCTAGAATAGATATCTGAGGTCATGCAGGGCAATCGCCTCATTGTGAATATGAGGAAGGTGTCCAGGATCACACGTGTAGTAGGTAGTAGAGAGGATTTGAACCTATATCTGAGGACTCCATATATATTAGTGTACAACAAGTAACCTGGGAATTCTGTAATTTCGAGACTTGGCCTCAGGAAAACCAGATTCTAGTTATAATAAATTAACCAGGTGACCATGGTCAAATCACTTGCTTCCAATGAACCTCAAGCATCATTCTACACTGAATATTATGAATGAATTGTCATTTGCATGAGGGAGGGAGTGTCCAAACCAACTGAACAATTATATCAAATGTACTTTAAGTATCAGTGGTATCCTTTGGGTGACTGCTGTCTTCACTGACACAGATCACAACTGGACTGCCTCTGAGCTCCAAACCTATGACTAATCTCGTGATTAACCTCCCTGAGTATGTTTTATTTTTTCAGTCACCTGGATAAAGTCACAGGGATGGAGGCTAGATGGCAGAGCAAAAGCACAAACTTGGCATGCGGCCCCACTATAATACCTTCCAACACAAGTAAAAAGATGACTCTAGGTGGGGCTAAGATGGCAGAATGGAAGCATGAACTTTTCTAAGCTCCCCTGTGAATCCCATCACTAAACTTTAAAAAGTGAATCTGAACGGCCTTAGGAGTGACAGAATCCACTGGGAGATGGAGTGTGGCAGAATCCAGCTAAGGAAAGGGCCCACGTGGGTCCAGACAGGGTGAGTGCGGAGCACGAGGGGGTTGCAGCAGCTCTGACTAGAGGGTGGACTACAGCATAGAGAGAGGGAGCCCCAGCCAGCAGGCTCACCCACCCCAAGGGCAATTGCAGCCATCTTACCAGCATCTCAACACTGAACTAGAGGAATCATTGGAACCTGGTAAAAGAGGGCTGGGGGGAGCTGGAGAAGAGACAGCACCTTCTCCAGGGGCTATCAGTGTCCAGCCTAGAAATTTAGAAATCTTCTGCCTATCCATTCAGGGCCCTGGATGACAAAGTAACTCTGATTTCCCCTCCCTAACCTAGAAAACCCAAAGATAAGTGTCCCACCCAGAGTGAAAACCTGAGATAGTGGAAATAGCCTCAGGCTTGGGAGTCTTTTAGAAGGGATATAACTGACACAGCAAGGAGTCTGAAGAGAAGAGGGAGAGGGGACCCAACAATTCTCACCTCACCTGAAAAGCAAAAGCTGACCTCAGCAGTAGCCCAGGGTCATAGAGGCAGAAATCTGAAGTGGCCAGACCACCCCTCCTCCTCCTCAGTTTACTCTGTGTGCCTCAGCATACCTCAGGAGGAACACTGAGACTCCTGGCTTGGCCTCAAACTAGATATCCAGAGGCTACAGTGTTCAAAGTCAACAATGAGGCCCTTTGCTCACAGCCTGAGAAATTAGGAAATAGGAAATTACAATGGGAAGGGAAGAAGCTGATAAGGAGAAGGGGAAGGCAAGAAAATTGATCAAAGCTTATTATGTAGATCAAGAAAAAACCAAATACAGATACAACTTGCACTCTATAGTCACACCTGAGACCACAGAGGAAATATGATCTGGTCTCAAGCCCAAAAAGCATTCTTAGAGGAGCTTAAGAAAGATTTTAAAGACCAAATTAGGGAGGCAAAAGACACATTTAAATCTACAGTGACCAAATTGGGAAAATGTTTCATTGAAGAAAGCAAATCCTTAAAAATTAAAATGACTGAAGTAATTGGAGTAAATACCTCCCTAAAAAAGGAACTTTAACTGAAGACTATAATTTGCTAAAAATTAGAATCAGTCAAATTGAAACTCAGAACTCTATGATGCACCAAGAGTAAATCAAACAAAACATGAAGATTGAAAAATTAGAAGAAAGTGTAAAATATCTCACTGGAAAAACAACTGACATAGAGAACAGATCAAGGAGAGATAACTTAAGAATGATTGGTCTACCAGAAAGCCATGATGAAAAAAGCAGCCCAGACAACATCCTCTAAGAGATTGTCAAAGAAAACTGTCCTGAAGTCCTGGAATCAGAAGATAATATAGTTATCAAAAGAATTCACCACACTCCTCCTGAAAGAGACCCCAAGTTGAAAACTCCAAGAAATATAGTAGCCAAATTCCAGAATTACAAGATTAAGGAAAAAATACTGCAAGCAGCCAAAAAGAAATAATTCAAATATAGTGGAACTACAGTCAGGATCACACAGGACCTAGCAGCTTCTACATTAAAATATAGGATTTGATATTTCTTAGGGCAAAATAGCTAGGACTTCAACCAAGGATTAACTACCTGGCAAAACTGAGCATAATCTTTCAGGCAAGGAGATGGTCATTTAATGAAATAAGGGACTTCCAGACTTTCCTGATGAAAAAGCTAGAGCTCAATGGAAAATTTGATCTCCAATTACAAGACTCAAGGAAAACATATAAAGGTAAACCAGGAAAACACAGACTCACACATACATACATGCACACACCCACACTCATGCACACATGCACATAGCTTGGGATGCAATAAGAGCAACATGTTCACATCCTTATATGAGAAGCTGATAACTGTCAATATTGAAATTTATATGATTATCATGACTTTTAAAAGGGTTATACATAGGTAGAGGGTGTGGTTATGGATGAACTAATCTGAAGATAAAAAAAAAAACCTTATTAAGGGGGTCAAAGGGACTGTAATGGTACAAAAGGAAATGATGAGACAGAAAAAAGTAAATTATGCTAAGAGCCATAAAAACACACTATAGTAGAGGGGAGGGAAAGAGGGAGAGGAACATCATTTGAACATTATTAACATTATTCTCACTGGTTCTGGTTCAAAGAGGGATCAACAAAATCAGTTAAGTTTAAGATTCTAATGTGAAAAGACACAAAAAATCATTAAATAGAGGAAAAGGAGGGAGGGAGAGGAGCACGGTTTGAAATTTATTCTCATTTGTTTGGGGTTAAACGGGGAATAAGATACTCTGATAACTATAAAAATTTATTGTCTTATAGGCAGTGGGAAGGTAATGGGAGGGTCAAATGGTGGGTACTAGCACAGAGGGAAATAGCAGTAAAGGGAGAGGGTAGGTAAAGAAGGAGGGGGGAGAACAGTGAGGGAGGGGTTTGTCAAAAGGTAAACCCTTAAGGAGGGGAAAGGAGAAGGAAGAAACAAACGCATAAGCAGGGGAGAGAATAGGATGGAGGGGAAGAGACAGATAGTCATCATTACTGTGACTGTGAAAGGGATGAACTCTCCCATGAAACAGAGGTGGATAGCAGAATGGATTAAAAACCATCATCCTACAATCCGCTGTTTACAAGAAACGCATTGAAACAAAGGGATACCCACAGGGTAAAGGTAAAAGACTAGAGTAGAATATATTATGCCTCAGCTAAAGTAAAAAAAAAAGCAGGGGTAGCAACTCTTATCTCAGATAAAGCAAAAGCAAAAATAGATCTAATTAAAAGAGATATGGAAGAAAACTATATCCTGCTAAAAGGCACCATTGAGAATGAAGCAATATCATTTCTTAACATATATGCAACAAGTGGTATAGCACACAGATTCCTAGAGGAGAAGTTAAAGGAATTAGAGGAAGAAATAGATAGCAAAACTATGCTAGTAGGGGACCTTAATCTCTGCCTCTCTGAACTTGATAAATCTAACCTCGGGGGGCGGAGCCAAGATGGCGGAGTAGAAACAGCTCATCCAAGCCTCTCTGCCCCCAAATTCCCCACAAACTATGTAAAAAAGGACTCTGAACAACTTCTGGAGCCCCAGCACCCACAGAACAACACAGAGAAGCTAACCTCCCGCTGAGGACAGCCCAGCAGCCCTGCAGGAAGGACCAGTGCAGCGGTCTGGGAGCCGGCAACGCGCAGAGCGCAGAGCACAGGAGCCCAGCCGACCAGAGCCCAGGTCCGCGTGAGCCGAGGTTTTAGCCCCAGGGCGGCAGGGCCAGCAGCCAGCTGGAGGAACCCCAGAACACCAGGAGCTGTGGCAACTCCAGAATTATCAACATAGACATGCCTAGGACAAAGTAAGAGGTTAGTGTCCTATGGACTTTGGGACCTGTATTTGGGGAATGCGTCAGCTCCCCTGGGAGCTAGAAGCCGCTGAGGAGACACGCCATTTTGTAGTTTTCATAGGCATTTCCGGCTCCCAGCCTACAAATCATGGGGAGATCCAGCGATCAGTCTTGGGGGGTAATCGCTCTTGCATTAACCTCCCTGGATCTGGATTGTGATCTAAGGTGGAAGTTGTGGGTGGGTTTACAGCTTGCCAGAAACGGAAGTTGCCCCCCACACGTTCGGGACGAAAATTCCTCTATCTGGCCTTAAAGCCATAGTGTGGCAACAAGCCCAAAAGTCAGGTAATCAAGTGGCAACATGCCAAGGCAAAGGAAATAGAAAAATGCAAACCTAGACTCCTATTTTGGGGGCATAGAGCAGGAAAAGGACTGTGAGGTCAGAAGTCCTGCTCCAAAAGCCCCAGGGGAAAACATGAGCGGGTTGCAGGCCATAGAGGACCTTAAGAAGGACTTTAAAAAATCAAATAAGAGAAGTGGAGGAAAAATTAGAAAGAGAAATGAGAAGGATGCAGGAAAAGTATGAAATGAGGGTCAACAGCCTGACTGAGGAAAACAACATCTTAAAAAATAGACTAGCTCAAATGGCAAAGGAGGCCCAAAAGGGCAATGAGGAGAAGAATGCCTTAAAAAGTCGAATTTGCCAGATGGAAAAAGAATCTCAAAAGTTCACTGAGGGGAGGCTAGGTGGCGCAATGAATAGAGTGCCGGCCCTGGAATCAGAAGGACCTGAGTTCGGAGCCGGCCTCCGACACTTAATCCATACAAACAAAAACCTAGCCGTGTAACCTTGGGCAAGTTACTTAACCCCAATTGCCCTAAAGGGGCGGCTAGGTGGCGCAGTGAGTAAGAGTGCCGGCCTCGGAGTTTGGATGACCCGAGATCAGATCCGGCCTCAGAAAATGAGCACCCACGCATAAATAAAATGACTAGCCGTGTAACCTTGAGCAAGTTACTTAACCCCAATTGCTTTAAAAAAAAAAAAAAAGTTCACTGAGGAGATTCCTTCCTTCAGAGCTAGACTGGAGCAAATGGAAGCTAGTGACTTTATGAGAAATCAAGATGCTGTTAAGCAGATCCAAACAAACGAAAGATTAGAAGGCAATGTGAAATATCTCATGGGAAAAACCATTGACCTGGAGAATAGATCCAGGAGAGACAATTTAAAAATTATTGGACTACCTGACAGCCATGATCAAGGAAAGAACCTAGAAATCACCCTTCAGGTTCTCAAGGGGGCGGCTGAGTGGCGCAGTGAATGAGGCGGCCCTGAATCAGAAGGACCTGAGTTCGGAGCCGGCCTCCGACACTTAATCCATACAAACAAAAACCTAGCCGTGTAACCTTGGGCAAGTTACTTAACCCCAATTGCCCTAAAGGGGCGGCTAGGTGGCGCAGTGAGTAAGAGTGCCGGCCTCGGAGTTGGGATGACCCGAGATCAGATCCGGCCTCAGAAAATGAGCACCCACGTATAAATCAAATGACTAGCCGTGTAACCTTGAGCAAGTTACTTAACCCCAATTGAAAAAAAAAGAAATTCTCAAGGAAATTGCCCTGATGTTTTAGATCCAGAGGGCAAAGTAGAGGTTGAAAGAATCCACAGATCACCTCCTGAAAAAGATCCCAAAAAGAAAACTCCCAGAAATATCATAGCCAGGTTCCAGAATCCCCAGATCAAGGAGAAAATACTACAAGCGGCTAGGAAGAAACAATTTCAATATTGTGGAAACACAATCAGAATAGCCCAGGACCTGGCAGCTTCTACACTGAGGGATCGAAGGGCATGGAATATGATATTCCAGAGGGCAAAAGAACTGGGAATGAACCCAAGGGTCACCTACCCAGCAAAACTGAGTATTTTGTTTCAGGGGAAAATATGGTCATTCAGTGGAATAGAGGACTTTCAAGCATTCTTGAGGAAAAAGCCAGAGTTGAATAGAAAATTTGACATCCAGACGCAAGAAGTAAGAGATGCCTGAGAAGGTAATCAGGGAAAAGAAATCAAAAGGATCTTATAAAAGTTGAACTATTTACATTCCTATATGGAAAAGCAATATCTGTGACTGATAAATCTAACCTCAAAATAAACAAGAAAGAAGTTAAGGGCGTGGATAGAATTTTAGAGAGACTAGATGTGTTAGATCTCTGGAGAAAACTGAATGGGGACAAAAAGGAATATACTTTCTTCTCAATGGTTCATGGTACATACTCAAAAATAGACTATGTACTAGGGCATAAAAACCTCATAATTCAGTGCAGAAAGGCAGAAATATTAAATGCATCATTCTGAGATCATGATGCAATAAAAATTACATGCAATAAAGGGCTATGGAGAAGGGGCGGAGCCAAGATGGCGGAGTAGAAACAGCATTTCCAATGTGCTCTGCCCCACACAAATTTCAAACAATGTGAAAGGGAGCTCCAAACAACTTCTGGAGCCACAGCACCCACAAAACGGCACAGAGAAGCTAACCTCCTGCTGAGGACAACCCAGCAGCCCTGCAGGGAGCAGCCAGCGCAGCGCTCTGAGAGCAGGCAGCCCAGCGCGCTGGGAACCGACAGTGCAGCCCACAGAGTGAGCCCAGGTCCACAGTTTTAGCCCCAGGGCGGCCAGGCCTTCAGCCAGCTGGTGGAACCCCAGAATACCAGCAATTGTGGCAATTCCAGAATTATCAGCACAGATATGCCTAGGACAAAGTGAGAGGTTAGTGCCCTATGGACTTTGGGACCAGTATTTGGGGAACACGTGGCTGCCTCCCCTGGGGGCAAAAAGCTGCTGAAGAAACTGCTGCACAGAAGCCATTTTGCAGCATCAGCAGTGGCTCTAGCTCCTGGTCTGCAAACTGTAGGAAGATCCAGCAATCAGTCTGGGGGTTAATTGCTTTTGCTTTAAACTGCCTGGATCTGGATTGTGGTCTGGGGGGAAAGTTTGGGGTGGGTATCCAACTTGCCAGAGTGGGTGGAGGCTTTACAGAGGCCACCCAACTGGCGGAAGTTGTGAAGACCCCACGTTTGGGCGGAAGCTCCCCTGTCTGGTGGCAGAGTCCTACTGTGGCAACAAGCCCAAAAATCAAGTAATTAAGTGGCAACATGCCTAGGCAAATGAAACAAAATAAACAGAAAAGTTCAACATTGGACTCCTATTTTAGGGGCAAAGAGGCTCAAAGCATGGAGGAGGACTGTGAGGTCAGAACTCCTGCACCAAAAGCCCCAAATGGAAATACAAGCTGGCTACAGGCCATAGAGGACCTTAAGAAGCAGATAAGAGAAGTGGGGTAAAAATTGGGAAGAGAAATGAAAAAGATGCAAGAAAAGTATGAAATGATAGTCAACAGCCTGACTGAGGAAAATAACACCTTAAAAAATAGACTAACTCAAATGGCAAAAGAGGCTCAGAAAGGCAATGAGGAGAAGAATGCCTTAAAAAGCCAAATTTGCCAGATGGAAAAAGAATCTCAAAAGCTCACTGAGGAGATTCATTCCTTCAGAGTTAGACTGGAGCAAATGGAAGTTAGTGACTTTATGAGAAATCAAGATGCTGTTAAGCAGATCCAAACAAATGAAAGAATAGAAGGCAATGTGAAATATCTCATGGGAAAAACCACTGACCTGGAAAATAGATCCAGGAGAGACAATTTAAAAATTATTGGACTACCTGAAAGCCATGATCAAAGAAAGAACCTAGAAATCACCCTTCAAGAAATTCTCAAGGAAAACTGCCCTGATGTTTTAGATCCAGAGGGCAAAATAGAGGTTGAAAGAATCCACCGATCACCTCCTGAAAAAGATCCCAAAAAGAAAACTCCCAGGAATATTATAGCCAGGTTCCAGAATCCCCAGATCAAGGAGAAAATACTACAAGCAGCCAGGAAGAAACAATTTCAATATTGTGGAAACACAATCAGAATAGCCCAGGACCTGGCAGCTTCTACATTGAAGGATAGAAGGGCATGGAATATGATATTCCAGAAGGCAAAAGAGCTGGGACTGAAGCCAAGGGTCACCTACCCAGCAAAACTGAGTATCTTGTTTCAGGGGAAAATATGGTCATTCAGTGGAATAGAGGACCTTCAAGCATTCTTGATGAAAAAACCAGAGTTGAATAGAAAATTTGACATTCAGACACAAGAAGCAAGAGATGCTTGAGAAGGTAATCAAGGAAAAGAAATCAAAAGGAACTTGTCAAAGTTGGACTATTTACAGTCCTACATGGAAAAAACAATAACTGTGTTTGATGAAACCTTTCTCATTATGAAAATAATTGAAGAAGGGTACATGGCATATGTTCACAGGTATACATGGATAGAGGGCACAGGTTGAATTTGATGGGAAGGGATGATTATTATTTTTTTTTTGGAGGGCAGTTGGGGTTGGGTGACTTGCCCAGGTTCACATGGCTGGGTTTTTGTTTGTGTGATGGGTGTCTGGGGCCGGATCCGAGCTCGGGTCCTTCTGGCTCCAGGGCTGGCTCTCTGCTCGCTGCGCCACCTAGCCACCCCAAGGAAGGGATCATTCTTAATGGGTGAAGTCAAGAGGTGAGAGAGGAAAGTGGCAAGAGGAGATGGAGAGAGACAGGGTAGGGCAAACTATCTCATGTAGAAGAGGCAAGGTGAAGTAGTTGCAGGGGAGGGGAAGAACAGGAAGGCAAAAAGGCAAAAGCATATTCTCATTGAAGTTGGCTCAAGGAGAGAATCACATACATACTAAATGGAATATCTTACCCTCACTCACTCTCCTGAGTAGGGGAAAGGGGAATGAGAGGGGGGATGATGGAGGGGAGGGCATTCTGGGGAGAGGGGAGGTTAGAAGTACCCACTATCAAAGAGGGACAGGATCTAAGTAGGGAATGGACCAGGTGGGAGGTGAGACAGGTGGGAGGGAAATATAAGCAGTCTTTTACAATATATCTACTATGGTAATGTTTTGCATAGATATACATGTACAACACATACTGAATTGCTTATCTTCTCAGAGGGAGTGGGTGACAAGGGAGAAGGGGAATGGATCTGAAAATCAAAGTTTTAAAATTAAATGTTTCATAAGATGTCCAGGCAGTGGGGCTAATGGCAAAGTCGAAGGGGGTATGGGAGAAGATATGGGAGAGAGCAGATTGGATGAGGGGATATCTAGTGGGACTGCTATTCTGGGGTGGTGGGTAGGGAAAAAATGGGGGAAAAATGTAACTCATAATCTGGTGGAAATGAATGACGTAAACCAGAAGTTAATAAAGCATTTGTTTAATCAAAAAAAAAATAATAATAAATAAAGGGCCATGGAAAGATAGACCAAAAACTAATTGGAAATTAATTTAATCCTAAAGACTGAGTGGGTCAAACAAGAAATTATAGAAACATTCAAGAGAATGATAATAAAGAGACAACATAGCAAAATTTGTGGGATGCATTAAAGGCAGTTCTTAGGGGAAGTTTTATATTCCTGTGTGCATACATGAATAAATTAGAGAAAGGGGAGGTCAATGAACTGGGCATGCAATTGAAAAAGCTAGAAAAAGAACAAATTGAAAACCCCCAATTTAGTACTGAATTAGAAATATTGAAAACCAAAGGAGAGGTTAATAAAACTGAAATTAAGAAAACTATTGAATTAATTAATAAAACTAAGAGCTGGTTTTATGAAAAAACCAATAAAATTGATAGACCCTTAGTCAATATGATAAAAAAAGAAGAAAACCAAATTATGAGTATCAAAAATGAAAAGTGGGAATCTACATCCAATGAAGAGGATATCAAAACAATAATTAGGAATTATTTTTCCCAATTGTATTCACATAAATTTGACAGTCTTAGTGACATCTATGAATATTTACAAAAATACAAGTTGACCAGATTAACTGAAGAGGAAGTAAATTACTTAACTCCATCTCAGAAAAAGAAATCAAACAAGCCATCAGTGAACTCCCTAGCAAAAAATCCCTAGGGCCAGATGGGTTTACTAGTAAATTCTATCAAACATTTAAAGAACAATTGGTTTCAGTACTCTACAAAGTATTTGGGGAAATTAGTGAAGTAGGAGTCCTGCCAAATTCTTCCTATGACACAAATATGGTACTGATACCTAAATCAGGAAGAGATAAAACAGAGAAAGAAAATTATAGACCAATTTCCCTCATAAATACAGATGCAAAAATTTTAAGTAAAACATTAACTAAAAGACTACAGCAGCTTATCACAAGAATAACACACTTTGATCATGTAGGATTTATTCCAGGATTGCAAGGATGGTATAATATTAGGAAAAAACTAGCAGAAACCACATGATTATCTCAGTAGATGTAGAAAAGGCTTTTGACAAAGTACAACATCCATTCTTATTAAAAACACTAGAAAATATAGGAATAAATGGAGCCTTGCTTAAAATAGTAGATAGCATCTATGTAAAACCATCAGCAAGTATTATATACAATGGGGATAAACTAGAAGCATTTCCAATAAGATCAGGAGTGAAACAAGGGTGTCCACTATCACCCCTCTTGTTCAATCTGGTACTAGAAATGTTAGCAGTAGCAATTAGAGAAGAAAAAGAAATCAAAGGAATCAAATTATGCAAAGAAGAGACCAAGCTATCACTCTTTGCAGATGATATGATGTTATACTTAGAGAATCCTAGAGAATCAAGTAAAAAACTACTTGAGACAATAAATGAATTTGGCAAAGTTTCAGGATATAAAATAAACCTACATAAATCATCGGTATTCCTGCGTATCTCTAATTAAATTCAATAGCAAAGAGATAGAAAGAGCAATCCCATTTAAAGTTACTGTGCACATTCTAAAATATTTGGGAATGTACCTGCCAAAACAAACCCAGGAACTATATGAGCACAACTACAAAACACTTCTCATGCAAATAAATTCAGATCTAACTAATTGGAAAAATATCAATTGCTTGTGGCTGGATCAAACTAATATAATAAAATGACAATTTTACCCAAACTAAATTATATATTTAGTGCCATACCAATCAATTTACCAAAAAAACTACTTCATGGAGCTACAAAAAATAACAGCATAATTCATTTGGAAGAAGAAATGGTCCAAAATATCAAGGGAATTAATGAAAAGAAATGCTAGGGAAGGTGGACTAGCTATACCAGATTTTAATCTGTATTATAAAGCAGCAGTTATCAAAACTACTTGGTACTGGCTGAGGAATAGAATAGTGGATCAATGGAATAGATTGGGTGCACAAGATTTATCAATCAACGAGTATAGTAATTTATTGTATGATAAACCCCAAAACCCCAGTTTTGGGATTAAGAATGCACTATTTGACAGAAACTGCTGGGAAAACTGGAATATAGTATGTCAGATCCTGGACATAGACCATTATCTAACACCATATACCAAAATCAAGTCTAAATGGGTGCATGATCTAGGTATAAAGGATGATACTGTAAGCAATCTGAGAAAGCAAGGAATAGTTTACCTGACAGATTTCTGGAGAGGTGAAGAATTTATGACCAAACAAGAATTAGAGAGCATTATAAAATGCAAAATGGGTAATTTTGATTACATTAAATTGAAAAGCTTCTGTACAAATAAAGCCAATGGAACCACAATTAAGAGGGAGGTGTGAAACTGGGGAAGCATTTTTACAACCTATGTCTCTGATAAAGGACTCATTTCTTAAATATACAGAGAATTGAGTCAAATATATAAGAATACAAGTCATTCCCCAATTGATAAATGGTCAAAGGATATCAACAGGCAGTTTTCAGTGAAAGAAATTAAAGATATATATAAGCATGTGAAGAAATGCTCTAAAACAGTATTAATTAGAGAAATGCAAATCAAAACAACTCCGAGGCACCACATCTCACCAGTCAGATTGATTAAGATGACAAAACAGGAAAATAACAAATGCTGGAGAGGATATGGGCAAATTGGAACACTAATGCATTGCTGGTGGAGTTGTGAACTTATCCAACCATTTTGGAGAGCAATCTGGAATTGTGCCCAAAGTGCTATAAATAATTTCATACCCTTTGACTCAGCAATACCACTTCTAGGATTATATCCCCAAAGGATCATAGAATTGGGAGGAAGACCCATATGTAAAACAATATTTATAGCAGTTCTTTTTGTTGTGGCAAAGAATTGGAAATTAAGGGGTGCCCATCAATTGGGGAATGGCTGAACAATTTGTGGTATATGCATGTAATGGAATACTATTGTGCTATCAGAAAGGAGGAGCAGATGGACTTCATATTTACCTGGAGAGGCTTATACAAACTGATGCTGAGTGAGAAGAGTACAACCAGGAGAAATTTGTATACAATCACAGAAACAACATATGTGTGATGACCAACTATGACAGACTGGAATCTTCTCAGCAATGCAATGATATAAGTCAATCTCAAGAGCTTCATGAAGGAGAAAGATGCCTACATTCAGAGAAAGAACTAGAAAGAACTGAGTTTGAATCCTATAAAATTTAAAACTCAAGGATTTATAGAATTTAATCTTGTAAACTAAAAGTAAACAAACAAATTAATAAAGACAAAAAAAGATTAAAAAGATGCCTCTAAATAAGTTTTAGAGTTAGAGATCCCACTAAGTGACAGAGAGAAACAAATCTCCTGCTGAAGCAGCCTGTCAGGCCAACAGGAAGGGTCTATCACAATGAGCTGGGAACGAAGTGCAGTTCTGCATGGGCTGTATTGTTCTGGTCCCAAACAGTGGCACAGACTGGCTGGAGTAGACTTCAGGAGAAGGAATCACCAGCAGTTGTGGCAGTTTCCAGATGACTTAACCTATAAACACTAAAGAGAAAGTAATTGATCAGTAGGGACCTCTGTTGGAACAGGGAGACAGAAAAGCTGGGTCTGGCCCCTGCCCCAGGGGGGAGAAGTGGCGGAGGGGTTTTGGCTGCAGCTGCTGCCATGTGGCTACCTCAAGAGCTCCTATCCTGCACATTTTAGGGGGACCAAACAACCATTCAAAGAGTAATCACTCTTGCTTTAACCTGCTTGGATTTGGCTCACAGTCTTTGGTGGTGGTCCTGGGGTGTGGGGCCAGGTGCCAGAGCTTATGGGGGCTGTAGGGAAGGGGCCCTCTTTATAGCTCTGGCAGCTGCAAAAACTCCAACAATTTGGAACAAAGCTCTCTCCATTCTGGAAGCAGAGTTCAACTATGGCAAAGAGCTCAAAAGTCCAGTAATTGACTGGCAGGATGAACAAGCAGAGGAAACACAATCAGACCACAGGTGGTGGACAAAAAGGATCAAAGCATGGAATGGGAAGAAGACAACAAAGTCAGAATTCGTGCATAAAAAGCTTCCAAGAAAAATGTGAACTGCTTTCAGGCCATGGAGGAACTCAAGAAGGACTTTGGAAATCAAGTAAGAGAAGTGGAGGAAAAACTGGGAAGAGAAATGAAAATGATGCAAGGAAGTCATGAAAAGAGAGTCAAAAGTCTGCTAAAGGAGACCCAAAAAATACTGAAGAAAATAACACCTTAAAAAATAGACTAACTCAAATGGGAAGAGGCCCAAAAAGCTAATGAGGAGAAGAATGCCTTGAAAAGACGAATTGACCAGATTGGAAAGGAATTTCAAAAACTCACTGAAGAGAATGATTCTTTCAAAATTAGATTGGAGCAAATGGAAGCTAACAACTTTATGAGAAATTAAGATACCATAAAACAGATCCAAACAAATGAAAAAATAGAAGGCAATGTGAAATATCTCACTGGAAAAACCACTGACCTGAAAATAGATCCAGGAGAGATCATTTAAAAATTATTGAACTACTTGAAAGCCATGATCAAAAAGACACCATCTTTCAAGAAATTATCAAGCAAAATTGTCCTGACATTGTCGAGCCATAGGGCAAAATAGAAATTGAAAGAATTCACCAATTACCTCTTGAAAAAAGATGCCAAAAAAAAAAAATTCCAGGGGCAGCTAGATCACACAGTGAATAGAGAACCTGCCCTGGAGTCAGCTGAACCTGAGTTCAAATCCAACCTCAGACACTTAACACAAAAACTGGCCTATGACCTTGGACAAGTCACTTAACCCCAATTGCTTTACCTTCCCCCCCTCCAAAAAGAAAAAAAAAAGTAAAGAGTACTCCTAGGCATAATATAGCCAAATTATAGAATTCCCAGTTCTAAGAGAAAATACTGCAAGCAGTCAGGAAGAAACAATTTGAGTATTGTGGAAACACAATCAGTATAACACAAGATCTAGCAGCTTCTACACTGAGGGACTGAAAGGCTTGGAATATGATATTCTAGAGGTCAAAGGAGCTAGGATTAAAACAAAGAATCACCTACCCAGCAAAATTGAGTGTAATGCTTCAGGGGAAAATATGGTCATCCAATGAAATAGAGGATTTTCAAGCATTCTTTTTTTTAAGTAATTGTGGTTAAGTAACTTGCCCAAGGTTACACGGCCAGTTGTTTTTGTGTCAGTGTTAAATATCTGAGACCAGAAGCGATCCTGGGTCCTCCTGACTCTGGGGCTTCTGCTTTTACTTGCCAACTAGCCACCCCAGATTTTGAAGCATTCTTGATGAAAAAAATAGAGCTGAACAGAAAATTTCACTTTCAAATACAAGAAGCAAGAGAAGCATGAGAAGGTAAAGAAGAAAAAGAATTTATAAGCTACTTATTAAAGTTAAACTATTTACATTCCTACATGGAAAAACGATAATTTTAACTCATAAGACTTTCCTCAGTATGAGAATATTTGAAGGGAATACATATGTATATATAGGTATACATACATATATTATGTATGTAAATTGGTATACATACAAATGTTATGTATAGGAGCGTATATATGTGTATAAATATATATGTGAGTGTGTGCATATATATATATATGTACATGTATACATAGAGGGCACAGGATGAGTTGAATATGAAGGGATGGTATCTAAATAATAAAATTAAGAGGTGAGAGAGGAATTTATTAGGAGGAGAAAGGGAGACATAGAGTAGGGTAAATTACCTCATATAAAAGAGGCAAGAGAAAACTTACAATGGAAGGGAAGAGCAGGAAGGTGAAAGGGAATGGGACAACCTTACTCTCATTGACTTTGGCTTAAGGAAGGAATAACATACACACTTAATTGGGTATCTTACCCTACAGGAAAGTAGAGAGAAAAAAGATAAGAGGGGGGATGATAGAAGGGAAGGCAGATTGGGGGCAAGGGTAGTTAGAGGGAAACATTTTTGTAAAGGGACAGGGTCAAAAGAGAAAATAAAATAAATAGAGGCATGGGATAAGATGGAGGGAGGTTTTAGTATTTCACAATATAACTACTATTTAATTGTTTTCCATAACTACATATGTACAACCTCTATTGAATTACTTATCTTCCCAGTGGGGGTGGGTGAGGAGGAAAGAAGGGAAAAAATCTAGAATTTAAGGTTTTAAAAACAAATGTTAAAAAAAAAAATTAATTGTGTGTTTGTGTGTGTGTGTGTGTGTGTGTGTGTGTGTTTACATGCAACTGGGCAACTGGGAAATAAGATATACAGGTACTGGGGTATAGAAATTCATCTTGCCCTACTAGAAAATTAGGTGGGGATGGGGGAAGATATAAGGGAGAACAGATTGGGGGAAGGGGTATTCAGTAGCTATCTTTGGGTGGGGCTAGGGGAAAGATGGGGAGAAAAAATTGTAACTCAAAATCTTGTGGAAATGAATGTTGAAAACTAAAAATAAATAAATAAATTGGAAAAAGAGCAAGGATGTTGCTCTTCAGGTGACCCCAAGAAAGGATGGATAGCTACCACACTGGATGAGAGAGTCAGGACTCAAGATCAGGGTGGGACAGAACACCAAGCTAGATCTAAGACAGTTAAAAGTCACAGGGAGAAATAAAAGATCTTACAGCTGTGTTGAACAAATCAACTTCTTACTTAGGTCAACAGATAAGAGAGGCATGGGTAGCTAGCTGTTCCTCTGAATCTAAGATCAGGGAGATTTAATCCTGGACTATTAGTAGTTCACCCTATGCAATAATCCAAGGCTCCCCTCTAAGTCTTCAGCACAGGTGGAGAACGAGTTGCTTCCACATCCCAGGGTTGAGAAATTCCTAAATTTCCTCAGAGTGTGGCTCAGACACGACATTCCCCAGGAGACCTTTCCTTACCCTCCCAGTTTTTACTGACACTCTTTCCTTCTTAAAATGACTTTGTGTCACTTTGTGAACTGAATGTAAGCCCTTTGAGGCAAGAGCTGACTTTGTTTTCCCTTCATATCCCCAACATGAAGCACATACAAGTGCTTTGGAATGGACTGAATGAAAGTAGATACTGTTGCTAGTTACCTGTGTGTGCTCTATATCCTCACTGGAATGGAAACTCCTTGAGGGCAAGACCTGTTTGTTTTTGTTTTTGTCTCCCAAGTGACCTTGTGCCTTGCACACAGTAGGTGCACAGCAAATGTTTCATGATGGAAATGCACTTGGGTTTCTCATCTCATTTTCACACATGAGCCAGGTGTGAATTGATGAGCAAAGTCTCCTTTTCTTCACCATGGCTCAGATTCAAGGGGTCCACTAAAAAACTTCAGGGAAAATTCCTTATAAAATTTGGAGGCTAGATAGTGGAAAAGGCAATGTACTATAATGGAGAGAATATTGGAGCCCTGCTAACAGCTAAGGCTTGGGTTTGAATCCTTGCTGTGGTATTTTAAGCTCTGTGATTAAAGACAAGAACTGCCACCTCTCTCAGTCTGTTTCATCAGATTTAAATGGGGATGATCATGCCTCTAGAGCCTAATGGAATCAATTGTGAGATTCACATCAGATTATGTTCCTAAATGAAAAGCACTTCAGAAACACCATGTAAGCATCAGATATCCTCATAATGGTATCTGTGAGCATTGCATTTTGTATCCTCGGACATTAACAGGGTTCCTGGCATACAGTAAACACTGACTGGCTGGCTGACTTCTTCCTGGTAGAGTTTGAATAGGCCTGGTCTTCATTCTGAAGATCCAAGTTCACTTCCAGCACCGAGACCAGCTACATGACCCCGGGGAAGTTTCTTCTCTCTAAAACTCAGTTCCATCAAACTGTAAAAGATGGATAAGAATAATCACACTGCCCAACTTGCTGGGTTGTTATGGCAAGGACTTTGTGCCTTCAAGAAAGCCTTATAGAGATGAGCTCATATTTCTTATTGGCTCCCCTACTGTTGCAGGCATGTTCCCCACTCCTGCCATGGGTACCTTTAAAGGCAGGGGAATGAGCTGCAGTCTTCCTGTTTTCACATCTGAGATGGGGGTTGGGGGCAGGGGATTGGGGAGAAACTTCTGAAATGCAGAAAACATTTGTTCAATTCTCCAAGGGCAGGGGAAGCCAAATCCAACAAGCATATAATATATGGATGTACGCCTCTTGGGGAGAAGTCACACCTAAGCCCATATGTTTCCACAAATTAAGAGGTAAATACTTTGCAGGAGCTACAGTTTAGGCACTTCAGAACACCTCTGGAAACAAGATATTGTGGGCTGCAACTGCTCATTTCAAGAGAAAGCCTGCATATTTTTTTTCTCCCCTTGAAGAGAAATGCTTGGGCCTGATTCCTAGGGAGCAGGATTTGGTGCTGCCTCTTAACCCTTGAGGGTACTGGGGCCAGTGAGCCCATCCTGCTGAGGCAGTGCCCAGGAGAGGCAGGGCAGCAGGGATGCTTTGGGACCAATTCACGAGTCCACTTGGAAAGACAAAGGCTTCTCACCATATGCTGGAACCAAGGCCATTACTACTGTCCTTTCCACCGAAAGACAAATGAAAACAGCCCCCACATAGTTAAATTTCATTCACTAACTTTTCATCTGAGTCAGTCGTGAATATATCTCAGATACAGAGGCCGTCAAAATCTCGCCACCAGAGACACAAAAGTCTACTTACATAGGGTTCCTGGAATTGTTCATGTTCTTATGGAAAATATCTCGGAAATCCCTGAGCTGAGAATTTTGATCTCGTTTGCCGATGTGAGCGAGGCGGAGAAGGGGCTGAAGAGGGAAGAGAACACTTTTCTCGCATAATTTCCTTTGTCAGGAGAATCTTGCCACTGACATTGGAAGAGTGATTTAATTGACTTTAATCATACACCTGAGAGTGGGAAATTGAGCCCTCCGTCTGGAAAAATCATGCCAGCTTTCCATGAGGGGAGCTAATTCTCAGCTAATAGTTTTTTTCCCTTTAAGTTTTGTTGTGAAGTTTAGAAAACAGAGATGAGAGACAAGCCTAGAGCATGGGCCAAGGCTAGGGCAGCCTGGGCCAGGAAGAGCATGCTGCCCAGAGGCACTTGCCCAGAGCAATATCTGAGCTAGGCCCACTCTCAGAAGCAAGATGCAGACAAGACCCTCAGCCCTATCTTTGGGCAATGGAGAGAAATATCTAAAAAGCACTTCAAGGATGGGATCCTCTGTATTATCCAAAGGCTGAGAGATAATTGTAGGCAGCCACCCTGGGCCACTTTCCAGTATTATAGGGGACTTCTCTGTTGCTCCCCTCCCTTCAGGCTTACTTTATTCAGTTGGTCAATGAATCTCTTATCATATTCTAGGCACTGATCCAATCTCAGGGGATACAGAGTCAAAGCACAGCTGTTGCCCTCAAGGAACTTATATCCTAAAGAAGGGAGACAGTGGGTAAATACAGAAGAACATAGAGGATGCAGAGAGAGATGACCGTGATCTGGACCAGAATGGCATAACAGTTTCAGGCACCCAGAAAGACTTGCTTCAGATGGTGGGATTTGAGCTGAGTCATAAAGTGGGGGTGAGGAGGGCCAGTGTTTCACACACAGGGCATAGCCAGTGAACATGGAGCAGTGACAGGCCCAGGTGGCTAGATCTGAGAAGGCAGGGCATGGAGTAAAGATGAGGACAGTCAAGAGGCCTCCACTGCCAAACAGAGCACTTTATGGTGGATCTTGGAGGTCACAGAGAGCTCACTGAATGGAGGAATGGCATGGCTGGTAGACAGGCTTTAGGAGAATCACATTGGCATTGGTGTGGAAGATCTATTAGAGTGGGGGGAGACATGAGGCAGGAAGACTGATAAGAAGCTATGGCCACAGTCCAGTCAAGGGATGATGAACGCCCGAGGGAGATGGTGGCAATGTGAATGGAAAGGAGGGGACAGCTATGTAGATGTGAAGTTGGAAAGGCCAACAGGACTGGACATGTGGGGCAGGTTGGGTGAAGAGAGGAGGATACCAGTTAGCATGTGAGTCCAGGTCCATGTGAGAATGAAGGTGCCCTCAACAGCCATAGTGGGGTTCAGAAGAGAAGAGAATATGAGGAAAAGATAATGAGTTCTGTTTGGACATGTTGAACTTGAGATTCCAGTGGGAAAGCCCATCTGGGCTGTGGCAGAGGAAGCTGGTGATGTGGGATTGTAGCTCGAGAGACTAGAGTGAGACAGAGATTCAGAATTCCTCTCTCTAGAGATAAGTGAACCCTTGGGAACTGATAATTAACAGCGTAGATTTGCAGCTAGACAGGAGCTCTGATCATCCATCCAACTTCCCCAACCTTACAGATGGGGAACTGAGGCACAAAGGACTTGTGACTTGCCCAAGGCCACACAGGTAGCAAGTGGTTAGTAGGTTCTGAACTCAGGTTCTTGAATTCACATCCAGAGTTCTTTCCATCATTTCCAGTGTCCTCTCAACTTCATGAACCCTTCCCCCATTCCCCTTTTTTTGTCAAACTGGCTGGCCTGGCATTTCTCATAGAAACCATGCTGGATTCTGCCTCCGTTGGAGTGCCATGACTGCAGTGCCCTCCCTCCTCTCCTCATCCCCATTGAATCCCTGGAAGCACACAGCACAGCTGCCACCTTCTATATGATCCTTTCCTCACCCCCCACCCCCCACCCTTCTTAGCATTCTGTCTCTCCTCAAATTACTCTGTCTTATTTACTTGGGTACCTGTTGTGTCCCTCCCCATTCCCCCATGTAAGCTCCTTGAGGTTGAGGATTGTTTTTATTCCTGTCTTTGATCCCAGGTGCCCTGCAAGGTGCCTATCTCATAGTAGGTACTTAAGAAAGGCTGGAATTAAATCCCATTGATCCCAGGGCTGACCCTGGGGTTCAAGGCCAATTGGAGAGCTGTTGGAGAAAACAGAGACAGGGAGTGGAGGAGACATCTACCCAGACAGCCCAACTGCCCTTTGGTGAGCCTGATTCTATTTCTCCTCCTCCCTCCCAGGTTTTTGTTAAGTTTTATTTGGATGCAGGCTTTACTCCTAAATGGATAAACATGAAAAATAAATGAGGTCTGCTTTCATCCTCTTTAATTCAATCCACGATAAGGAAATGCTGCTGCATAAAAAGTCTCACTGTGGAAGCTGGTTTATCCACATAAGAGAAGTCAGATTAGCTTTGTGTGGCAAGGAGCCAGAACCTTTCACATCTGCTTCTCAGCACAGACCCAATGACCTTTGTGTCCGATTATTAACTATTGTTCACATGGGATGGTGGGCAATCGGCATTCTCTTCTTCCCCACTGCATCCAAGAGCACTGAGAAAATTCAGCCCCACATGCAAAGGCACATCCTGGGGCCCAAATCTGCACGTGGGCTCTCTAATTGGGGGTCTACTTCCTGGGCTTGCTGCAAGTGTAGAAGGAAAGTCCAAGGAATAGCGATTCTGAACATGTCACCGACCATCAACTCTCCACACACGTCCATGAATACACACACCAGGCACACCCAATACATGTGCATATGCATGCACACACATAGAATACAATGCATGCATGTGCACATATGCACACTTCCATTCACACACATGCTTTAGGGGGCAGCATTGGGCAGTAGCAAGGGCATTTGCTTTCACTCTTTCATTCCATGGCAGAGTAGAAAGTAAGACAATGTGAGTTTGAATGCCAATTATCTGGCTCCCTCTTTGGGTCATGTTGGGCTAGCCCTTTCACATTTCTAGGACTTAGTTTCCCATTCATAAATTGAGGGAGTAGAACCAAAGGCTCTCCATCTTTACTGTGAGCTCTAAATCCATGATTCTATGGTTGAATAGATTTGGAATTCAAGGATCTGAGTTCAAATCCTCACTCTCCCATTAACCAGCAATGGGACTTAGGTAAATTTTCTCCTCCCTTAAACCTTAGTTTCTTCCTCAATGATATCAGAGTGCTGGATGAGATGATCTCCAAGGTTCCACCTAGCTTTAAATCTATAAACCTAGACGTCTCTTTGCTCCATTTGCCAGCCTAATGTTGAGATTGATGAGGGATTTGTGATAATTAATTGGGAAGATAGGTAAAATGCTGGTGCTCTCTTCAAACACACACTAATTTTACTGTATTAATTAGAAATTAAAGCATGATTTTACTTTGGCACAGTAGACAATGTACAATGCACCTCTTGATTTATTGCAGACTGGTATCAGTGGGAACATCAGATGAATTCAACATCTTCAAGATTCTCTATGCAGAAGTACATATGATTCCAATCATTACTTTCAATGTATCTTCCAGTGAAGCAGTTCATGAAACATCGTGCATATTCCCTTTACCAAATGCTCATGGTAGATTCTGATCAGAACTGGCATTTTTATAATGCTTTGGGGTTTGCACAATACTTTACTCACATCATTTGAGTGTCACAACCCAACAATGTAGGTGCTGAGATGTCTTTATGCCCATTTTACAGAGTCCCAAACTGAGGCTCAGAGACATGAAGCTACACAATTGGCTCTGTTTGAACTAGATGTCTCTTGACTCCAAGTCCACAGGATGCCAAGAGAGAAACTCACATGAAGACAAATAAAATGATGTGTGAAGATGAGTGTTGCCATGTAGATTGCACTTCTTAGATGAATACTGAGTGTTCTTATTTTACACTTTGGCCATATTGGCATGCCAATATAGGCCAGAACCTTGCAGGTAGGAAACAGTGGTTAAATGTATCTTGAACAGAATTAGAAAAAGACTAGGGGTTGG
Source organism: Gymnobelideus leadbeateri (assembly GCA_011680675.1). NCBI lineage: Eukaryota > Metazoa > Chordata > Mammalia > Diprotodontia > Petauridae > Gymnobelideus > Gymnobelideus leadbeateri. The sequence continues at coordinate 52,601 of WOXC01007304.1, read as the reverse complement.
AGAGGTGGCCCCTTCTTGTGGTTTTGTCACTGATTTACCATGAGACTTTGGGTAAGCCACATATATTTGTGGTGCTCGTTTCTGCATCTCCAAATGAGTGGATTAGTATTGAGCCTTCCAACATTACAAGAACATCATGTTGGTATTTATATTTCCTGAAACTCATTTCTCCACTATCTCCACTAGTGCTGAATGCCTCCTATCCCTGCTTTGTCATCCTGTGTGAATCTTCCCCACAGCCTTCCATAAATCCTCCATGAAGAACCTACCCGACAATAAAGATCTTCCCTGGACCTTTCACTGTCCCACAGATCCCAGTGGAAGGCTCAGACTGCCAGTGGGCTGCTTATTCACAGTTCCCACTTCTTGAGTGTCCCTGCTCTCTTTCTGGTCCTTTGGCTGAACACATCCCAGATGAGACCTTTAATGCCACTTCTCACATTCAGGTCCCCGTTAACCATAGGCTCTATCCTTCTTACATCCACCTTTTCCTCCCTTTGTCCTGCCATGACCTTTCCCAGCTGTAGGTGCAATTTTCCTAAGATCCTCTATGTTTAAATCTAGACAAATTTGAAGTGAATGCATTGTTCCATCCTTCATGCAATTCATTCATTCATTCATTCCACTGTTATCACATATTTCAATTTATCAAGTCATTTCATGACTGATGGACATTGAGTTGCTTCCAGTTCTTTGCTACTACAAAAGAAAAAAATACTTTTTTTCACCCATAAGCAAAGAAAATTGCATCATGAAAGACCACATCTTCATTTCAAGAGCTATGGAATCAAATCCCAGCCTTTCCATTTCCTTCTGATGTGACTCTAGGCAAGTCACTTTTTCCCTCCCTGGACCTTGGTTTCCTCACTGTCAAAGGGGTAAGTTAGGCTTCATGGTCTCTATCAGCTCTATAACTAATCCTTCACATATTTTTAAAGACAAGAAACTCTGCTATCTAAGGATGGAGGTATTTGTTTCATGTTGCCAACTCCATACACACACACACACACACACACACACACACACACACACACACACATATATATATATATACACACACACATACATATATGCATATATTATAGTACAAACTCAGAGCCCCAATAGACACTAATGCACTGGGGTCTAATTTGGAAAGTTTGGCTTATGGTGGATGGAATCCTACACTTAGCATTGGGCACTAGGAATGCTTCATAGGACCCTATCTCGAGCCTGTGGCAGGTTGACTTGTGAAATCTAGCCTCCATTCATAGATTTTGTCACCCATTCTCAGTTCTTACCTTTAATATTTGTAAATGTTTTTATCAATTAAATAATATTTGTCATTATTGCATATAGCACTGCCCAGAGGGATATTCATGTTACAAAGAATTTTTTAAAAAAGAAAGTAAATATGACTCATGAACACATTGGCTATATCTGGTACTCTGTGCAACACTCCCCTCCCCCCACCCGGCACAAACATATAGTTCCTTTCCCATCTCTCCAAAGAAGACACTTGCCTCATCCCTTCTCCACATTCATTGTTCCTAAATCCAAAGTATTCTTCTATTGCCTTCAGGTATCACAACCTGTTTATTCATATCTCAAACAGTAGGTATCTACTTTGTTTTCAATTCTTGCTGTCACAAGCAAGTTATGTACATTCAGGTAAAGGGGCAGCTAGCTGCAGTAGTGGATAGAATTGGGCTTGGAATCAGGAAGACTAATCTTCATGAGTTCAAATACAGCCTCAGACAATGACTAGCTGTGTGACCCTATGCAAGTCACTTAACACTGTTTGTCTCAGTTTCTGCATCTGTAAAATGAGCTGGAGAAGGAAAAATCAAACCATTCTAGTACCTCTGCTAAGAAAACCCCAGATGAGGTCATTGAAAGTCAGACACAACTGAAAATGACTGAACAATAAAAATATTTAGGTAAATGAAGAACCTTTTTTTTTTCCTTTGGCATTCTTGGGATAACTGGCTAGCATATATCAATTTCAATAAAAGGACATGAACATCTTAGTGACTTTCTTTGCATGTTCCTGATCTACACACACATACACACACATATACACAAGAGAGTATTATGTATTTATGTATGTATTCCATATGTATGTGTGTATATATTCATTGTTTCCCCCAATAGAAGGCAAATTCTTTGAGGGCCAGAACTATTTCATTATTATTGCTAACTGGATTTGCGCTCAGCTATTCTGACTCCAGAACTAGAGTTCTACACACACACACACACACACACACACACACACACACACACGTGTATATATATATATATATATATATGTTCATATATATGAATCTAGTTTGTATTTATGTGTGTGTATATATATATATATATATATATATATATATATATATATATGTAAAATTTATTTATATATATATACACACACATATACTTATATACACACTTATACACACATATTGCACAGTACCTGGAACATAGTATGCACTTTAAAAAATACTTATTGTTGGTTTTCAGGGGGTGGAGCCAAGATGGCAGAGTAGAAACAGCTCATCCAAGCCACTCTGCCCCCAGATTCCCCCCAAACTATATAAAAGGGGACTCTGAACAACTTCTGGAGCCCCAGCACCCACAGAATGACACAGAGAAGCTAACCTCCCGCTGAGGACAGCCCAGCAGCCCTGCAGGAAGGACCAGCACAGCAGTCTGGGAGCCAGCAGAGCGCAGTGCACCGAGCCGAGCCCAGGTCTCTGTGAGCCAAGGTTTTAGCCCCAGGGCGGCAGGGCCAGCAGCCTGGAGAGACCTCAGAATGCCAGCAGCTGTGGCGACTCCAGAATTATCAACATAGACATGCCAAGGACAAAGTAAGAGGTTAGTGTCCTATGGACTTTGGGACCAGTATTTGGGGAATGCGTCGGCTCCCTTCCCTGGGGGCTAGAAGCTGCTGAGGAGACACACCATTTTGTAGTTTTCAGAGGCAGCTCCAGCTCCTGGCCTGTGGAACCATAGGGAGATCCAGCGATCAGTCTTGGGGGGTAATCGCTCTTGCTTTAACCTCCCTGGATCTGGATTGTGATCTAGGGTGGAAGTCGTGGGTGGGTTTACAGCTTGCCAGAAACAGAAGTTGCCCCCCACACGTTCTGTACGAAAATTCCTCTATCTGGACTTAAAGCCATAGTGTGGCAACAAGCCCAAAAGTCAAGTAATTAAGTGGCAACATGCCAAGGCAAAGGAAACAGAAAAATGCAACCCTAGACTCCTATTTTGGGGGCATAGAGCAGGAAAAGGACTGTGAGGTCAGAAGTCCTGCTCCAAAAGCCCCAGGGGAAAACATGAGCGGGTTGCAGGCCATAGAGGACCTTAAGAAGGACTTTAAAAATCAAATAAGAGAAGTGGAGGAAAAATTGGAAAGAGAAATGAGAAGGATGCAGGAAAAGTATGAAATGAGGGTTAACAGCCTGACTGAGGAAAACAACACCTTAAAAAATAGACTAACTCAAATGGCAAAGGAGGCCCAAAAGGGCAATGAGGAGAAGAACGCCTTAAAAAGTCGAATTTGCCAGATGGAAAAAGAATCTCAAAAGTTCACTGAGGAGATTCATTCCTTCAGAGTTAGACTGGAGAAAATGGAAGCTAATGACTTTATGAGAAATCAAGATGCTGTTAAGCAGATCCAAACAAATGAAAGATTAGAAGGCAATGTGAAATATCTCATGGGAAAAACCACTGACCTGGAAAATAGATCCAGGAGAGACAATTAAAAATTATTGGACTACCTGAAAGCCATGATCAAAGAAAGAACCTAGAAATCACCCTTCAAGAAATTCTCAAGGAAAATTGCCCTGATGTCTTAGATCCAGAGAGCAAAATAGAAGTTGAAAGAATCCACTGATGACCTCCTGAAAAAAATCACAAAAAGAAAACTCCCAGGAATATGATAGCCAGGTTCCAGAATCCCCAGATCAAGGAGAAAATACTCCAAGCAGCCAGGAAGAAACAATTTCAATATTGTGGAAACACAATCAGAATAGCCCAGGACCTGGCAGCTTCTACACTGAGGGATAGAAGGGCATGGAATATGATATTCCAGAGGGCAAAAGAACTGGGAATGAACCCAAGGGTCACCTACCCAGCAAAACTGAGTATTTTGTTTCAGGGGAAAATATGGTCATTCAGTGGAATAGAGGACTTTCAAGCATTCTTGAGGAAAAAACCAGAATTGAATAGAAAATTTGACATCCAGACACAAGAAGCAAGAGATGCCTGAGAAGGTAATCAGGGAAAAGAAATCAAAAGGAACTTATCAAAGTTGAACTATTTACATTCCTATATGGAAAAGTAATAACTGTGACTGATGATATATTTCTCACTATGAAAATAATGGAAGAAGGGTGTGTGGTGTATGAATACATATGTGAATGTGTGTGTATATGGTCACAGTTATATATGGATAGAGGGCATATGTTGAATTTGCTGGGAAGGGAGAATACTCAAGGGATGAAATTATGAGGTGAGAGGGGAAAGTGGCAAGAGGAGATGGGGAGAGACAGGGTAGGGTAAACTATCTTATGTAGAAGAAGCAAGGGGAAGTGGTTACAACGGAGGGGGATAATAGGAAGGCAAAAATGGCAAAACCACATTCTCATTGAATTTGGTTCAGGGAGAGAATGACATACATACTAAATGGGATATCTCAACCTGCAGCAGAATAGGGGGAAGGGGGATGAAAGGAGGGATGATGGATGGTAAGGCATCCGGGGGGGTGGGGTGGTTGGAAGTATCCATTATAGAAGAGGGACAGGATCATGTAGGGAATGGACCAGGTGAGGGGTGGTATAAGTGGGAGGGAATTATAAGCCTTGTACAATATATCTACTATGATAATGTTTTGCATAGCTAGACATGTACAACATATACCGAATTACTTATCTCCCCAGAGGGAATGGGTGACAAGGGAGGAAGGAAATGGGTCTGAAAATCGAGGTCTTAACATTAAATGTTTCAAATATATATAAATACTATTATTAATACTCTTTTGCTTGTAATTGGGAGATAAGATGTGCAGGCATTGGGACACAAAGATTCACCTTCCTCTAATGGAAAAGTCGATGGGGGTATGGGAGAAGGTATGGGAGAGAGCAGATTGGAGGAAGTGATATCTTGTGGGACTGCTACTCTGGGAGGTTGGGTAGGGGAATAACGGGGGGAAAATGATGGTAACTCAAAATCTGGCAGAAATGAATGATGTAAAACAGAAGTTAATAAAGCACTTGTTTAAAAAAAATAAAATAAAAATACTTATTGTTAGGTTGATTCATTGATATCAACCCTTTCTCAGAGATAGCAAATGTAAATATTTCCCCTATATATACTTACCTTATTTTCCTATCTTATTTTCCTTCATTTCATTTATGAAGATTTTCATTTTATGTAATGATAATTAATAATAATGATAATTTTCAAAGTGTCTTTTATGATTATTTTCATCCCTCACATTAAAATAAATTCCCCTCATCATAGCTGTAAAAGGTACCTGATCTCATTCTCTTATTAATGATGCGGCCTTTAATGTTGAGTTTGTCTTTCAGGTTTGCAGTTATTATGACTTGTGTAACAGCTTGGGCTAAACTCAATTTCTGTCAAAGTGCTTTCTGACACTCTTAGCCATTCTTGTCAAACAGAACTTCCACATGAAATCCACGTCCTCAGCTTTATCAAAACTGTGCTATAGAGTTTGATTGTTTTTGATTCTTCCTCATCTGATCTATTCCATTCATCTGCTTCTCTTTATTTTCCAACCAGTGCCCATGACTTTAGATAATGACAGCTCTGAGACCTGAAACTTTTCCTCAACCTCCCACTCTATGTCCTCCCTTGACTCAAGGACACAATCCACCATATTGCATGTGTGTTTCTCTTACTTCTCAAAGCTTGACGAGTTGGCCAAATTCCGAGCTTCCTTCAGCCACATCTGTCCATGAAGCCTCCTTCCCTGCTCCCAGGCTGAGTCCTCTCCCTCCTCTTCATTATCCTGTAATCATTTGTATACATGCGACATACCTCCTGTTCTCTTCTCTTTCCCTCTGCATGTCAGTGCCATTAGGAACTGCTTTGTTCTTTGTCTTTCTCAATTTTTCCTAGACAGTAACTTGTACATATCAGGTGTTTAATGGAACGGAAAATCATTTATCATGAAGTTACAATGTACCATACACTTTGCTAAGTTTTGAGAATATGGGTATAAAAGGAAAAGATCCCTTGCTCTCAGAAAGCCCATATTCTGACTGGGGAAAACATAGGGGAGAGGCTTGTTACAGGGCAGGTTGGCCTAATGGTCCAGGAGTCCTTAGGATATCACGGGTGGGAAGAGGAGATCTTTGTGACACTGGATGCAGTGAGTTTGGACTTGGCTATTGGGGAATATGAGAAATGATTATTGATAACCAATACCTTGGGGAGATACAGAGGCTCTCCCCTTCTTCCAAAAGTTCTGAAAGTTCAGCCTTTTAAAGGAGATTATTGATAATGAGATTAAGTTAACTCTCCAGTTCTTGGTCAGACTCCACCCAACCTTGCAAGGAATTGAACCTAAGGTGGAGAAGCCCATTGTGTTCTCCTCCAGCATGGGTGGAGACAGAGCCTTTTGTTTTGATAGTCTAAGGTTCAGGGAGCTCCGGGACAAAACCTTCTATCCAAGGGTGACATGATGACAGGACACTTGTAGTCCTTCATTGAATACCTACTGTTCTGGAAGGGCATATAAACTGCGATACCACTGCTATCATTGTCTTTGGTCTAAGAGAAACACTCAAATGACCATCCTTCTGTAGATAACCTGCTGGCCTTATTCATAAGATGATTAAATTACCCAGAAACTATGTCTCTCCAAACTTTTTAATCATCACAGAATGGAAGGGGTCCTCTTTTACTCCATGCACACTATTCTTTGGACTATACTTTTATAAATTTCTGTTGGACTGGATTGGATTCCTGAGAAATGGAGTGTTCCCTCTCCCAGAGGGGCTGGTGTCCTTTTCCCATCTCTCCTTTAGCCCTTGCCATGGATGCAGAACTATATAAATACCAACTCCTTGGGGAGATACTCAATCAAGTCTCCTCCCCTTCAAGGAGCCCATGCTCCATTACGTCTTCATGTCTAGGCCTGGAAAGAGTGAACATTTCTGAACCCCAACTGCTAATAGCTTATACACTTCCCCTTCCTTTTGACTTAGTCTGCCTCTATGGAACAAATCAGAGACCCAGAAAAGGGCTAAGCAAACAATCCTGGGGGATGGGCTTGCTCTCAGTGGGTCTCTCCCAATGACCAAAGGGAGTCCACAGAGTTATCTAGAGCTCTAGCAACCACTGTCAAGTCTTAGAAGGTGACTTGCAAAGGCAATTCCTGCTACCTCTCCTGTGTCTCTTTATCTCTGTCTCTGTGCATCTCCTCTGTCTCTGTATCTCTGCCTCTGTGCATCTCTCCCATCCCTTTGCTGGTAAACGGCAAACACTGACAACCCCAAATCCAACCTTACCAGGGTAAATCCCATGTTTGTTCTTTGGAAGAGATTCAACAAATTATCCAGAACTGCAAATGTCACTGGATTGGAAGCTGCAAGAGCCCTGGCTGCTGGTAAGTCTTTAAGTAAAGATGTGCAGCTGGTGCAGTGGCCAGGTAATCCCTGATGAGCAGCTCCCTTGAATGGGGGAAGGGGGAAGACAGAGTGCACAGAGCCTCACCCCATGCACAGAGCAGGAGCCTATGGTGGGCTCCTCTGGCTGCCCTCTTCTGTCTCTCTCTGCATCTCCAACTTCTTCCAGAAGAACACTGACTCAAACATTGCCAGTCTAGGCCAGTCTACCATCAATACCAACCTTCCAGGAGACCCATACTGTATAATGAGTGTGTGCTTCTCTTGGGACCAAACTTAGCCCATTAAATTCACTTCATTTGTGATTTCAGTGAGTCAGTCTGCCAATTTGGGCCTTGGGGTGGTAAATGCTACCAGAAGAATCAATGGTACCAGCTTGATCTCTGTGAAACACATCATAACAATGTCATGGGTCTCAAAACAAAGGGGACTTCATGTTCTTAATGCAATTCTAAAGACATGTAAATTGGAGGTGAAGTTGTATGACAACATGTGTCTTCCACAAGTTAAGCCTAGAGACATCAGTGGGAAAGTGAGCTTCAGTTGATTATCTTCATCCCTAAAGCTCCCAGGGACTGACTCCCAGTCTAGCTAGAGCACTTGTCCACCACAGATGGCTATGCTTGTATGTGCCCTCTATGAAATAGACAAGACTGCAACAAGCAGAGAAATGGGCATCTCACTGGGCCCTGAATGCCTGGCAGCAGAGCTGCCCTCCCTTTGCCCTCCCTTGGTTGAAGCCACTATTCTCTGAATAAGCTTAGCCTGGAGAACACAATTTGGATTTTAGAACATTGGCAAACTGTTTGGAAATTAAAGTTTTCCTGTTGGAATTCAATTCCTCCAAAGTGCCTTCACTGATAATGAACCAAAACATTGCCTTCCCACTCCCAATATGAATGGGGACTCTTCGATTCTGTTATTTCTCTGTTCCTAAAGGAAGATTTAGAAAAGGGTTTTTAAATGATTTGAGGCAGTTAGAAGGAAGTGACACTGCCTACTCTCCCCCCTCAGAGAAGCTAAGCTGATGCTCCTTACCCTGGAGTACTGGAGCCTGTAACCTTCATACAAAAGTGCTGAGGATGGAGAAATGGGACATTGGAATTGGATGATGTCACCATAAACAGCTGAGGGAGGAAACAAAGATTCGCCCTAAATAAACGGGTTAGTAGAGCCAAGAAAGAGGCATAGAGAAGGAATGGAAAAGAATGTGCTGAGTGCTTACTTTGTGCCTAGCACTGTGCTAATCACTGGGCTACTGGGAGAAAGCCCCTGCTTTCAAAAGCTAAGCTTTGCAAATGAACATGAACTTGTGACTAAGTCTTTATAAGGCTAGAAGTGAATCAACTGATGTTAATTCCTAACATCAAAAATCAGGGAGTCCCATTTGTGTGGAACATAGATTTTATGAGAAGGAATCCCCTTTAATTACCTGGAAAGAGACATTGTAGTTCAGTTGAACTGGGTTTTGAATACTTTTTCAATGAGTCTCTAGGCCATGAGGTAGAGGAAGGAGATGAACATTTGTTTTCAGAGAAAGGACAGGACAGGAGGAGGCATTTTGAAAACATTTGTGTGAGTGTGGCTTTCAGCAACTATTAGGAGGCTGAAGTTTACTAAGAAAGGAGTAAGGAACTGTTTGTTCATCTCAAAAAGCCTTTATGAAGCTCACAGATTGACCTAACTTCATTCCCCTACCAACTGTTTCTGACTTGGGGGATATTAAAGCCCAGCTCTTGTCTCATTCTTCAATGTCCCTCAGTTTTTTGTGACATCCTCATCCTGAAACAGCCATCCATCCACTCCTGAACCTTTCTCCCTCTCCACCATGCCAATCCCCTTCTCCCTTTGGTGAGAGCCTCCATTAGGGGAGGGCAGCAGGTCCGCCATCATTCATTCCCATTCTCCTGCAGGTTCTTCTGAATTTCTGGACTTCAATACTGTCACTGCCACTTGGGTTCAAGCACCCTCTTGCTGTTGTTTCTCCCTATTAGAACATGAGTTCCTGGAGAGCAGGTGCCTTCTTTCTCTTTGCTGGCTTAGTGCTCACACTGTTAGTGCCCAGAGTAGTGACCACCTATCAAATGAGGCTATTGGGTGATGAGAATTCAAAGACAGAAGTGAAAGGTGAATGAGGCAGGGCAAAACCTAGACTGGTCATTCCATTGTTTCTGCGAAGTCCCAAAGAAAATGTCTACAGCTCAGAAATGTGTAGCCTCAAGGTTTCTTTGGAATGTGAAGAGGTAACATGACTTTGCCAGGCATATGGGGTAGAACTGAGTGTGACTGTCCAAACTCTGAGGACAGCTCTCTATACATTGAGCCATTACATCATCTCCTTAACAAGAACACAAGAATAACAATGGTATGGCTAACTAACAATGGCAAAGAGAAAGTAAGAATAAGGAGTATAGAAAAAAAAAGTGAGAGGAGAGAATGAAACAAGCATTTATTAATCACCTACTGTATGAAAGACTCCATGCTGAGTAAGTGATTTACAAATATTATCACATGTGAGTGTCACAAAGCCTAGGATTCAGATACTATCATTATGCCCATTTTACAGTTGTGGTAGACAGAGGAAGAATGACTTGCTCAGAGTTATACAGCTATACATTCGAGGCTGGATTTGAACTCTGCTTTTCCTGACTCCAAGCCCTATGCTCTATCCATTACACTACCAAGCTTCCTCGAAAGAGGTAGAAATTTGGGGAAGAGTGACCAGTGAATATATAAGGATATTTTTTCCATGAATGACTTAAAATGATGCATGGTTGAAAGTAAGCATTCCATAGTACAAGGAATTATGTTATAGGACAGTAAGATTAGGAAGCTGGATGGCTATGGGGGATGAGGAAGATGGAAGCATTAGGTGGGCTCTGGCGATGGTGAAAGTGGATGAGAAGGATGGTGATGTCCTCACAAATATTGGAAAGTAAGGATGAGCGTGGGGGCAGCACATGGTCTGCACTGTCAGAGGGAATGCTCAGGCCTGAATGGGGCCCTGTTAATTTCTCTGCTTCCTGGCATCCATGTCCATTGAAAGAGTTTCCTGATCACCAAACACTGTGGAGAGATGGGCCAATGATCATTTTGCATGACCTATAACTTTGTTTTCTCATATCACTGTTGACTCCATCTGTTGCCCTAATGTCCAATTTGAATGGGTTGACATTTGCCACTTGGCCTCCCATCTTGATGGACTCTATGGCATCACTTACTGAAGGGGTTAGTGGTTCACTGCAGGCTAACAGGAGGGATATCCCCAATGAATGGCTGAGCGATGCCAGATAGAGGAGGGGAGAAGAAACTATTTCTGAGGCAGCCTTTGCTTAGTCTATACATGGGGGAGCCCATGTGGCAGAAGCTTCTTCCTCCTTTTAATTTTGAGAAATGTCCTTCCATCCTCAAGTGTAGCAACTGCCTTACAAACATCTGTCCCACATACAGGGAGAACTCTAAAGGAGAGAGGTTTGGGTAGGAGAATATATCTAATGTGAAAGGGGTTGATTAGCTTGGGACTAGAGTAGGATTTTCTTGTGCAAGCTGAATTCTTTTAGGATTTCCAGCAGTGATGAAAGAGTGCTAGAAACCATCCTGGGGGCCTTGAGATCCTCCCCCATGGTGAACCCTTCAGGATTTCAGGCCTTTTCACCTACCCTGAAGCTGAGCCCCCCAAAGGAAATGCTTGCTGCCTGACAACATGTGTTACCTCCTAAAACTAAAGAGTAAGTTCCTTCAGGACAAGGTCTGCCTCTCCTTGGTTTTATAATGTGCACCACCAGCTTGCCACATAGGAAGTTTAATAAATGCATTTTGATTAATTCTACTTGCTTAATTAATCAATTCCTGAGCACCATTTCCAAATAAAGTTATACTTGGAGATTCTGCCACAGAAGATGTTTCTAACAATACCAAACGGTACCAGCCTCAAAGACTCGATTTTGCTGCCACTCTATGTCATGTATGCATGTGATAGTCAAGGAAACATCTTCAGAGTTTGAGGACAAAACCAAACTCAGTTTCCTTATGACCCTAGTGCAGATAACTCATTTTCCTCTCTACAAATTGTTTTCAACCCTGAGGGTCTCCTTAGAATTGGTAAATATAGGGGAGGAGACAGAATGGCTGAGTAGAAACAGCACTTCCAAGGTGCTCTGCCCCACACAACTTCCAAATAATGTAAAAGGGGACTCTGAACAACTACTGGAGCCCCAGCACCCACAGAACTGCACAGAGAAACTAACCTCCTGCTGAGGACAGCCCAGCAGCCCTGCAGGGACCGGCCAGCGCAGTGCTCTGAGAGCAGGCAGCACTCTGGGAGCTGAGCCCAGGCCTACACAAGCCGTGGTTTTAGCCCCAGGGCAGCTGGGCCAGCAGCCACCTGGAGGGACCCCAGAACACCGGCAGCTGTGACGATTCCAGAATTATCAGCACAGATATACAAGTGAGAGGTTAGTGGACTTTGGGACCAATATTTGGGGAACGCTCAGCTTCCTCCCCTGGGGGTGAAAAGCTGATGAAGAAACAGAAGCCATTTTGCAGCGTCAGTAGCGGCTCTAGCTCCTGGTCTGCAAACTGTAGGGAGATCCAGCAATCAGTCTGGGGGTTAATTGCTCTTGCTTTAAACTACCTGGATCTGGATTGTGGTCTGGGGGGGGAAGTTTGGGGTGGGTATCCAATTTGCCAGATCAGGTAGAGGCTTTGCAGAGGCCACCCAACTGGCGGAAGTTATGAAGACCCCACGTTTGGGTGGAAGCTCCCCTGCCTGGTGGCAGAGTCCTACTGTGGCAACAAGCCCAAAAATCAAGTAATTAAGTGTCAACATGCCTAGGCAAAGGAAACAAAATAAACAGAAAAGTTCAACATTGGACTCCTATTTTAGGGGCAAAGAGGGTCAAAACATGGAAGAGGACTGTGAGGTCAGAACTCCTGCACCAAAAGCCCCAAATGAAAATACAAGCTGGCTACAGGCCATAGAGGACCTTAAGAAGCAGATAAGAGAAGTGGGGTAAAAATTGGGAAGAGAAATGATAAAGATGCAAGAAAAGTATGAAATGACAGTCAACAGCCTGACTGAGGAAAATAACACCTTAAAAAGTAGACTAATACAAATGGCAAGAGAGGCTCAGAAAGGCAATGAGGAGAAGAAAGCCTTAAAAAGCCAAAATTGCCAGATGGAAAAAGAATCTCAAAAGCTCACTGAGGAGATTCATTCCTTCAGAGTTAGACTGGAGAAAATGGAAGCTAATGACTTTATGAGAAATCAAAATGCTGTTAAACAGATCCAAACAAATGAAAGAATAGAAGGCAATGTGAAATATCTCATGGGAAAAACCACTGACCTGGAAAATAGATCCAGGAGAGACAATTTAAAAATTATTGGACTACCTGAAAGCCATGATCAAAGAAAGAACTTAGAAATCACCATTCAAGAAATTCTCAAGGAAAATTGCCCTGATGTTTTAGACCCAGTGGGGGAAAAAGAGGTTGAAAGAATCCACAGATCACCTCCTGAAAAAGATTCCAAAAAGAAAACTCCTAGGAATATTATAGCCAGGTTCCAGAATTCCAAGATCAAAGAGAAAATACTCCAAGCAGCCAGGAAGAAACAATTTCAATATTGTGGAAACACAATCAGAATAGCCCAGGACCTGGCAGCTTTTACACTGAGGGACTGAAGGGCATGGAATATGATATTCCAGAGGGCAAAAGAGCCGGGATTGAAGCCAAGGGTCACCCACCCAGCAAAACTGAGTATCTTGTTTAAGGGGAAAATATGGTCATTCAGTGGAATAGAGGGCTTTTAAGCACTCTTGAGGAAAAAACCAGAGTTGAATAGAAAATTTGACATCCAGACGCTAGAAGCAAGAGATGCTTGAGAAGGTAATCAAAAGGAACTTATCAAAGTTGAACTATTTATATTCCTACATGGAAAAACAATAACTGTGTCTGATGAAACCCTTCTCATTATGAAAATAATTGAAGAAGGGTATATGGGCATATGTTTACAGTTATACATGGATAGAGGGCACAGGTTGAATTTGATGGGAAGGGATGATTCTTAAGGGGTGAAGTTAAGAGGCGAGAGAGGAAAGTGGCAAGAGGAGATGGGAAGAGACAGGGTAGGGTAAACTATCTCATGTAGAAGAGGCAAAGGGAAGTAGTTGCAGGGGAGGGGAAGAACAGGAAGGCAAAAAGGCAAAACCATATTCTCATTGAAGTTGGCTCAAGGAGAGAATCACATACATACTAAATGGGATATCTCACCCTGCATCACGAGTAGGGGAAAGGGAGATGAGAGGAGGGATGATGGAGGGGAGGGCATTCTGGGGGGAGGGGAGGTTGGAAGTACCCACTATCAAAGAGGGACAGGATCAAAGTAGGGAATGTACCAGGTGGGAGGTGAGATGGGTGGGAGGGAAATATATGCAGTCTTTTACAATATATCTACTATGGTAATGTTTTGCATAGCTATAAATGTACAACACATACTGAATTGTTTATCTTCTCAGAGGGAGTGGGTGACAAGGAAGGAAGGGAATGGATCTGAAAATTGAAGTTTTAAAATTAAATGTTTCATAAGATGTCCAGGCATTGGGGCTCAGAGATTCACCTTGCCCTAATAGCAAAGTCGAAGGGGGTATGGGAGTAGATAAGGTAGAGAGCAGATTGGATGAGGGGATATCTAGTGGGACTGCTACTCTGGGGTGGTGGGTAGGGAAAAATTGTAACTCAAAATCTGGTGGAAATGAATGATATAAACCAGAAGTTAATAATTTGTTAAAAAAATTTTAAAAAAATTTAAAAAAATAGTTGGTAAATATAGAGTAGGATAGCACAGTGGGTAAAGGAAAGGTAATGGGCATGTCTAAAGTGATTAATATGTGTTAGCCGGGCAGCTATCTGGGTAGAGTGCAAACCTGGCATCAGAAAAAATTAACTTTCCTCGGATACTCACTAGCTATGTGACCCTGGGTAAGTCACTTAACCCTGTTTGCTTCAGTTTCCTCATCTGTAAAATGAGCTGGAGAGTGAAATGATCCCTCAATATCTTTTCCAAGAAAACTCTAAAGTAGAATGACAAAGATTTGGATATGACTGAAAAACAACTGAAAATGTGCCAGTCACTTTGCAAATATAATCTCATGTGAAACTTGCAACAGCCTTGAGGGGTACCATCATGATCTCCATTTTACAACTGAGGAGGTTAGGTGACTTGTCTAGGGTGACACTGCTAGCAAGTATATGATACCATATTTGAGCTCAAGTCTTCCTGATCTAGAGCCAGAGCTCCATCTACTGTGCCACCTGACTATGTGGATGGGTCAAAGTTGAATGATAATGGCAGCAGGATTTCTGGATGCTGATACATATTGGTTTCATTCTTTGGTCAATCGACAAACATTTTTAAGGATTTACTATGTATCTGGCAAGGTGTCAATTACTGGGAATAGATAGAAAGACAAAACAGTCCTTTCCTTCCATGTAATGAGTTCAGACTTATGCCTTAGGGTAAGATATTGGCCACTTTGCTATAGAAGTATTGGACATTGGACAGAATAGAAACTGGAAGACCAAGTAGGAAGTTACTACAATAGTAAAAATGAGACGTAATGAGGTGAGAAGATGATAAGGGACCGAACTAGGGAGATGACTATGGAGTAGAAATCTATTCACTAATATGAAAGATGTCCTGGAGATAGAATTGGCAAAATTGAAATTCAAAACTGGTTGGGAATGAGGTATGATGCAGAAAGACTATTCCATGATAGCATCCATGTTTTTGATCTATGGTCTGAGGCAGTGTAATAGGGTGAGAAAAAAAAATTATTTGGACAACAAAGCCTACTGTTCAAGCCCCAGCTCTACTATTTACCATATGTGTGATCTTGGGTCTCTCTCTCTCTCTCTCTCTCTCTCTCTCTCTCTCTCTCTCTCTCTCTCTCTCTCTCCTCTGCCTCAGTTAGACTAAAGATGACCACATCTAACCTAAAATCTTGCTATGCCATGGTCTTAGAGTTGTGTCTATGTCCTGCCCAGGTATTGATAGCAATTATTATATTTTTCAACCTATGCAATTCTTGTCTCTACACGACCATAGATTATCCCCCATAGAGGTTCTACCCAATGTATTGGGGAGTTTCTTCTGGTCCTCTCTACATTTTGTGGCTCTCAGTACTCCATTTATCCATCTGTTGCCCTTCACTTTCACATCTGGTGGCCTGCCTGCCTTTTTCCACCATACTTTTCCTGGATTGATGCCCCCTACATGACTCCTTGCTCATAGGTCAGAGTTCCATATGTGGCTGCAGCTGACATACCCTGCATGCATCTCTCCATTGCCCTCTGGGTCATACACAATTTTGGTTCTTTTGAGATCTGGGTGGTCCATGATTCACAGCTATATATCATCATCAGGATGCTATTGGCATGAAAAAGATGAGTTTTCAGTTCATTGATTTGATTTGTACAATCTAAGAATCTGAGGGTCAGAAGGGATCTTATTCCAAAGTCTTCTGGTCCATCTAGTCTATCTCAGGCGGACCTGAAAAAGAATCCCTCTCTATGGGTCCACCTACAAATGATCAACCAGTCTTGGCTTTAAATTCCCCATTGATGGGAAGTTCATCTATTTCTTGCTCATTCCACTTTGGGATAGTTTTAACTTTTACATTTGTTTTTCTTTATATGAAGCTTAGATTTTTTTTTTGTCTTTACAACTTCTATACATTTCTCCTGGATCTGCCCTCTGAGGCCAAATGGAACAAGTCAAATCTTTCTTCTGGTTGGCAGCCTTTCAAATTCTAGAAGACAAATGTGCTTCTTTTACCATTATCTGTTCTCACATAGGGTTTAGAATTTTCCCTTGGTGTTTTCCATTTTTTTAAAGTATTTTTTCACCACTTCCATTTTTGTGATCAATAAAATAACACATCAAGCAATACTAAAGTAATTAGCAACTTTTTCTATAAGTAAAATTCTACATTACTAGTCTCTGACTTCTCTATGAGCAAAGATGTATGCTTGGTCAACTATGCTACCTAACCAAGACTGCCCATTGTCTTTGGCCTGAATTTTACTGCTTTTTAATGTCCCCTTCATTTACATTATCTTAGAGGTTTATGTGCTTTCTTGATTTGGCTTTCTGTATCAGTTTATGAAAGTCTTTTCTTATTTCTCTAAATTATCTAGTAGTGTGTATATCAGGAGGAGATTCTTTTTTTTTTAATTAATTTATTAGTTTAGTTTCAGTTAAGAAGATTCAATCCCATAGTTCCTTGATTTTCAAATTTCCTTTACTTCCCTCCCCCCACCCCCCACAACAGCATATAGTTCAGTATAGGATCTGCAAGTACATTCATATTAGACATTAGTCCAATTACAAAGGTATATTATACTAGGTGGGATGGAAAATGATAAAGAAGAAATAAAACCGAACAATGAAAAGAAAAAAAGAACAATTAGTTTGCTTCCATCAGGATTCAAGCTCAGTTCTTTCTAGTTATATCTCTGGATGTCACATTTCTCTCTTTCAGGAGTCTCTCAGGATTGACTTATATCACTACATTGCTGAAAAGAGTCCAGTCTGTCATAGTTGGTCATCAGACATATGATGTGTCTGATTGTATACAAATTTCTTCTGATTCTACTCTTCACTCTCAGCATCAGTTTGTATAAGTCTCTCCAGGTAAATATGAAATCCATCTCCTCCTCGTTTCTTATAGCACAATAATATTCCATTACAAACCACAACTTGTTTAGCCATTCCCCAATTGATGGGCACTCCTTTAGTTTCCAGTTCTTTGCAACCACGAAAAGAGCTGCTATAAATATTTTGGTACATTTGGGTCTTCCTCCCATTTCTATGATCTCTTTGGGATATAACCCTAGAAGTGGTATTGCTGGGTTAACGGGTATGAAATTATTTATAGTCCTTTGGGCATAATTCCAGATTGCTCTCCAGAATGGTTGGGTAAGTTCACAACTCCACCAGCAATGTATTAGTGTTCCAATTTGTCCACATCCTCTCCAGCATTTGTCATTTTCTTGTTTTGTCATCTTAGCCAATCTGACTGGAGAGATGTGGTATCTCAGAATTGTTTTGATTTGCATTTCTCTAATCAATAGTGATTTAGAGCATTTCTTCATATGCCCATAGATATCTTTAATTTTTTTCTCTGAAAACTGCCTTTGACCATTTATCAATTGGGGAGGAGAAGATTCTTAACCCCACCTGTAGCAAATTGATGTGATTATTGAAAGATGGGTCAGATAATGCCCATAGGCAATGATATATTTTGTATGGATTGACCCATAGAACATAGCGTGTTTAGCTTGGAGAGGAAAAGACACAAGATAAATGACAACAAAATGGTAAGTGTGGACATTTTTAGGCCCCATTCATCTCTTTACAAAGTGTGAAAAAGTTCCCTGATTGAAGTGAAAGAGTAGCTTAATCATTGACTAGGACAAAATTGGTCATGTTCCTGATGACCTTTAAAAAGACCAAGCATGGGGTGGCTAGGTGGTGTAGTGAATAGAGTACTGGCCCTGGAGTCAGGAGGACCTGAGTTCAAATACAGCCTCAGACACTTAACAGTTACTAACCATGTGACCTTGGGCAAGTTGCTTAACCTCAATTGCCCTCCAAAAAGCAAAAAAAAAAAAAAAAAAAAAAATAAGACCAAACATGCTAGCTCTGGGAACATTTTGAGACTTGAGGCTTTTGAGACAGGAAGCAACTGTGTGGAGGGTGAACCCTTCACCTCTACCAGAGGAAATCAAGGGATTTTCTGTCCTCTTTGCCCCATTTTGTCCATCCTTTGTTTCCCACATTGGCCTTGCTTTCTAAGAATAGAGCTACCCTTTCCCCATTAGATTGTAAGTACCCTTAGGGCTGAGACTATCCATTTGTTCATATTTATGCCCCCCAAGACTTGGGACAGGAAATTACTTGAGTATTATTTTATTTATCTATCTAACAAAGGCTTTATCCATCAACCTGTAGGCTGACTGTTAAGTAACTTATGATGAATTAAGGAACTGATAGTGAATTATAGTTTTAGGAGTCCAGGCTTAAGGGGTGTTCTTTGAACTTTGGCACAGTAATCACCCCCTGGATGGTGTGCAAGGGTCCATGACCACAAGTGGAAATAGGTGATTTTTGGTAGCCCAGATGGGGTGCCAATGTGCTATTCATCATTTTTCCTAACACAAATTCCAAAACATTCAGATCCTGCAGTTTGTGTAGCCATTCTCCCTTTACTTAGCATCCAATATGTTTCTAGTTTTCACTAGCATGAACATACTGCTATTAATAATTTGAAAATATATGTGGGAACTTACACTCTAGCTTCAATTTTGTGGAATAATAATAATAATAATAATAGACATTTATGTAGCACCTATTATGTGTTGGGCACTGTTTGAAGCACTTTATAATTTTTATTTCATTTGATCTTAAAATAACCCTAAGAGGTAGGTGCTATTATGATCCCTATTTTACAGATGAAGAAATGGAGGGAAACAGATCACATGACTTGCCCAGGACCACCCAGCTAGTAAATTCCAGATTGGAACTCAGGACTATCTGCCTCTAAGTCTAGCAGTCTATCCGTTGTGTCACCTAGCTGCTGTGATAGTCAAATCACTGCTTTAATAGCAATGAACTTCATGGTTTCTCTTGCAAAATTTCCTATAATTTTCCAAAAAGATTAGATCAAGTCATATCATTTGTGTACTAATGTAATTATCTTCCCAATACTTGGTGTCCCCATTTTATTGAATGTAGGGCAAAACCTTAGAATTCTCTTATTGTTATTGCTTTAGAACTTCTTTGTTTGGTTGTTTTCAAAACGTTCTCTCTACTGACTATTTATCTTCAGAAACTGCTAAATCATCTTGGTTAGTTTTTCACTAATTCTATATTTATATGTTGTAAGGGAGACAAACCTCCTCTTTATATATTTATATTCCCCTAATTTCTTGCTCTTTTCTTATTGCTTCCTGGCACAGGTAAAAACTGTGCAAGGTACATTTGTTTAAGACTCCATTCACCATAGATACTAGGTTTCCATTTGAGATATCTGTTACAAACATTTCCTTCTAATCATTTCCCTTCTTAATTTAGATGCATTTATTTTAGTCATATGAAGGTTTTATAAATTTCTTTTAGAATTGAATGTGTTCATTTTAATTTTTCAATCATCTTTTTTCTCCAGGTTAGTTATAGATCTCCTTATTCATAGACCTGAAAGTTTTCATCTTCTATTTGCATATAAATGTATAGATGTATATGTGCATGTGTGTATGTCTGTGTGTGTGTGTGTGTGTGTGTGTGATGAATATGATGTGATCAATTATATTTAGGATGCTTTTCTCTTTAGAGCAAATGGGAAAATAACTATCATGTAAGATATAGGTGAGAACCACATTTTTCTTCTTTTTTTTAACCCAAGGATTTTTTGATTTTGTTAGAATTCTTTTCAAATAAAGAAAAACAGGAAACAAAATTTTTCGACTTACATACATAGTTTATTATACCATTCTCCATTTCTCTTTTTTTTATTATTTTAAGAAATGCTTTATTAACTTCTGGTTTGCATCATTCATTTCAGCCAGATTTTGAATTACAATTTTTCCCCATTTTCCCCCTACCTACCACCCCAGAATAGCAGTCCCACAAGATATCGCTTCCTCCAATCTGCTCTCTCCCATATCTTCTCCCATACCACCTTCTACTTTTCCATTAGAACAAGGTGAATCTCTGTGCCCCAATGCCTGCACATCTTATCTCCCAATTACAAGTGAAAGAGTATTAATAATAGTATTTATATATATTTGAAACATTTAATTTTAAGACTTTGAATTTCAGATCCATTCCCTGACTCCCTTGTCACGCATTCCTTCTGGGAAGATAAGTAATTCAGCATATGTTATACATGTCTAGCTATGCAAAACATTACCTTAGCAGGTATATTGTACAAGGCTGCTTATGATTCCCTCCCACACATCCCACCCCCACCTGGTCCATTCCCTACTTGATCCTGTCCCTCTTCTATAGTGGGTACTTCCAACTTCCCCTCCCCACAAGAATGCCCTCCCATCCATCATCCCCCTCTCATCCCCCTTCCCCCTATTCTGCTGCAGGTTGAGGTATCCCATTTAGTATGTATGTCATTCTCTTCCTGAGCCAAATTCAATGAGAATGTGGTTTTGCCTTTTTGCCTTCCTATTCTTCCCCTCCCTTGCAGCCACTTCCCCTTGCTTCTTCTACATGAGATAGTTTACTCTACCCTGTGTCTCCCCATATCCTCTTGCCACTTTCCTGCTCATCTCATAATTTCACCTCTTGAGTATCCTCCCTTCCCAACAAATTCAACCTATGCCCTCTATCCATATATAACTGTAAACATATATACACACATGCACATATGTATTCATATGACCATATACCCTTCCATTATTTTCATAGTGAGAAATGTTTCATCAGTCACAATTATTGTTTTTCCATGTAGGAATGTAAATAGGTCAACTTTGATAAGTTCCTTTTGATTTCTTTTCCCTGATTACCTTCTCAAGCATCTCTTGCTTCTTGTGTCTGAATTTCAAATTTCTATTCAGCACTGGTTTTTTCCTCAAGAATGCTTGAAAGTCTTTTATTCCACTGAATGACCATATTTTCCCCTGAAACAAAATACACAGTTTTGCTGGGTAGGTGACACTTGGGTTCAGTCCCCGCTCTTTTGCCCTCTGGAATATCATATTCCATGCCGTTTGATCCCTCAGTGTAGAAGCTGCCAGGTCCTGGGCTATTCTGATTGTGTTTCCACAATATTGAAATTGTTTCTTCCTGGCTGCTTGGAGTATTTTCTCCTTGATCTGGGGATTCTGGAACCTGGCTATAATATTCCTGGGAGTTGTCTTTTTGCCATCTTTTTCAGGAGGTGATCAGTGGATTTTTTCAACCTCTATTTTGCCTCTGGGTCTAAAACATTGGGGCAATTTTCCTTGATAATTTCTTGAAGGGTGATTTCTAAGTTCTTACTTTGATCATGGCTTTCAGGTAATCCAATAATTTTTAAATTGTCTCTCCTGGATCTATTTTCCAGATCAGTGGTTATTCCCATGAGATATTTCACATTGCCTTCTAGTCTTTCATTTGTTTGGATCTGCTTAACAGCATCTTGATTTCTCCTAAAGTCATTAACTTCCATTTGCTCCAGTCTAACTCTGAAGGAATGAATCTCCTCAGTGAACTTTTAAGATTCTTTTTCCATTTGGCAAATTCTGCTTTTTAAGGCATTCTTCTCCTCATTGCCTTTTTAACCCTCTTTTGCCATTTGAGTTAGTCTATTTTTTAAGGTGTTGTTTTCCTCAGTCAGGCTGTTGACCCTCATTTCATACTTTTCCTGCATCCTTCTCATTTCTCTTTCCAATTTTTCCTCCATTTGATTTTATATATATATATATATATATATGTATGTATAGATATATGTATATATGTATATATATATATGTATATATATATATATATTTGAAACATTTAATGTTAATACCTCAAATTTCAGATCCATTTCCTTCCTCCCTTGTCACCCATTCCCTCTTGGGAGATAAGTAATTCAGTATAGGTTGTACATGTCTAGCTATGCAAAACATTATCATAGTAGATATATTGTACAAGCCTGCTTATGATTCCCTCCCACTCATCCCACCCCCCACCTGGTCCATTCCCTACATGATCCAGTCCCTCTTCTATAGTGGATACTTCCAACCTCCCCTCCCAGCAAGGATGCCCTCCCATCCATCATCCCTCCTCTCATCCCCCTTCCCCCTATCCTGCTGCAGATTGAGATATCCCATTTAGTATGTATGTCATTTTCTCCCTGAACCAAATTCAATGTGAATGTGGTTTTGCCTTTTTAGCCTTCCTTATTCTCCCCCTCCTTTGCAACCACTTCCCCTTGCTTCTTCTGCATGGGATAGTTTACCCTACCCTGTCTCTCCCCATCTCCTCTTGCCACTTTCCTCTCTCACCTCATAATTTCATCCCTTGAGTATTCTCACGTCCCAACAAATTCAACGTATGCCCTCTATCCATATATAACTGTAACCATATACACACACATTCACATATGTATTCATATGACCACACCCCCTTCTTCCATTATTTTCATAGTGAGAAAGATATCATCAGTCACAGTTATTGCTTTTCCATATAGGAATGTAAATAGTTCGACTTTGATAAGTTCCTTTTGATTTCTTTTCCCTGATTACCTTCTCAGGCATCTCTTCCTTCTTGTGTCTGGATGTCAAATTTTCTATTCAACTCTGGTTTTTTCCTCAAGAATGCTTGAAAGTCCTCTATTCCACTGAATGACCATATTTTCCCCTGAAAGAAAATACTCAGTTTTGCTGGGTAGCTGACCCTTGGGTTCATTCCCAGTTCTTTTGCCCTCTGGAATATCATATTCCATGCCCTTCAGTCCCTCAGTGTAGAAGCTGCCAGGTCCTGGGCTATTCTGATTGTGTTTCCACAATATTGAAATTGTTTCTTCCTGGCTGCTTGGAGTATTTTCTCCTTGATCTGGGGATTCTGGAACCTGGCTATCATATTCGTGGGAGTTGTCTTTTTGCCATCTTTTTCAGGAGGTGATCAGTGGATTCTTTCAACCTCTATTTTGTCCTCTGGATCTAAGACATCAGGGCAATTTTCCTTGAGAATTTCTTGAAGGGTGATTTCTAGGTTCTTCCTTTGATCATGGCTCTCAGGTAGTCCAATAATTTTTAAATTGTCTCTCCTGGATCTATTTTCCAGATCAGTGGTTTTTCCCATGAGATATTTCACATTGCCTTCTATTCTTTCATTTTTTTTTGATCTGCTTAACAACATCTTGATTTCTCATAAAGTCATTAGCTTCCATTTGCTCCAGTCTAACTCTGAAGGAATGAATCTCCTCAGTGAACTTTTAAGATTCTTTTTCCATCTGACAAATTATGCTTTTTAAGACATTCTTCTCCTCATTGCCTTTTTGAACCTCTTTTGCCATTTGAGTTAGTCTATTTTTTAAGGTGTTGTTTTCCTCAGTCAGGCTGTTAACCCTCATTTCATACTTTTCTTGCATTCTTCTCATTTCTCTTTCCAATTTTTTCTCCACTTCTCTTATTTGATTTTTAAAGTCCTTCTTAAGGTCTTGTATGGCCTGCAACCCGCTCATGTTTTCCCCTGGGTCTTTTGGAGCAGGACTTCTGACCTCACAGTCCTTTTCTTGCTCTATGCCCCCAAAATAGGAGTCTAGGGTTGCATTTTTCTGTTTCCTTTGCCTTGGCATGTTGCCACTTAATTATTTGACTTTTGGGCTTGTTGCCACACTATGGCTTTAAGTCCAGATAGAGGAATTTTCGTACAGAACGTGTGGGGGGCAACTTCCGTTTCTGGCAAGCTGTAAACCCACCCACGACTTCCACCCTAGATCACAATCCAGATCCAGGGAGGTTAAAACAAGAGAGATTACCCCCCAAGACTGATCGCTGGATCTCCCTATGGTTCCGCAGGCCAGGAGCTGGAGCTGCCTCTGAAAACTACAAAATGGTGTGTCTCCTCATCGGCTTCTAGCCCCCAGGGGAGGGAGCCGACGCATTCCCTAAATACAGGTCCCAAAGTCCATAGGACACTAACCTTTTACTTTGTCCTAGGGATGTCTATGTTGATAATTCTGGAGTCGCCACAGCTGCTGGTGTTCTGGAGTCTCTCCAGCCGGCTGCTGGCCCTGCCGCCCCGGGGCTAAAACCTCAGCTCACTCGGAGCTGGGCTCGGCTCGGCGTGCTGCCAGGTCTGAGACCACTGCGCTGGTCCTTCCTGCAGTGCTGCTGGGCAGTCCTCAGTGGGAGGTTAGTTTCTCTGTGTCGTTCTGTGGGTGCTGGGGCTCCAGAAGTTGTTCAGAGTCCCCTTTTACATAGTTTGGCGGTAATCTGGGGGCAGAGTGGCTTGGACGAGCTGTTTCTACTCCGCCATCTTGGCTCCGCCCAACCTCCTATTTGATTTTTAAAGTCCTTCTTAAGGTCCTTTATGGCCTGTAACCCGCTCATATTTTCCTTTGGGGCTTTTGGAGCAGGATTTCTGACCTCAGAATCCTCCTCCTGTTCTATGCTTCGATCCTCCTTGCCCCCCAAATAGGAATCTAATGTTGCATTTTTCTGTTTAATTTGTTTCCTTTGCCTTGGCATGTTGCCACTTAATTACTTGACTTTTGGGCTTGTTGCCATAGTTTGACTCTGCCACCAGACAGGGGAGCTTCCATCCCGAACGTGTGGGGGGACAACTTCCGTTTCTCGCAAGATGTATATCCACCCCACGACCTCCCCCCCAGACCACAAACCAGATCCAGGGAGGTTAAAGTAAGATTGATTACCCCCCAAGACTGATTGCTGGATCTCCCTACATTTCGCAGGCCAGGAGCTGGAGCTGCCACTGAAAACTACAAAATGGCGTGTTTCTTCAGTGGCTTCTAGCTCCCAGGGGAGGAAGCCGACTCATTCCCCAAATACTGGTCCCAAAGTCCATAGGGCACTAACCTCTCACTTTGTCCTAGGTCTGTCTATTTTTATAATTCTGGAATCGCCACAGCAGCTGGTGTTCTGGGGTCCCTCCATCCGGCTGCTGGCCCAGCCGCCCTGGGGCTAAAACCATGGCTCAAGTGGACCTGGGCTTAGCTCTTCACACACTGTGTGCTGCGCTGTCGGCTCCTAGAGTGCTGTGCTGGTCCTTCCTGCAGGGCTGCTGGGCTGTCCTCATTGGGAGGTTAGCTTCTCTGTGTCATTCTGTGGGTGCTGGGGCTCCAGAAGTTGTTCAGAATTCCCTTTTACATAGTTTGGAGGTAATCTGGGGGGAGAGTGCCTTGGACGTGCTGTTTCTACTCCCACATCTTGGCTCCACCCCTGAAAACTGAATCCATCTCTTTCATCATTTCCTATAGTAGAATAATATTCCATCATACTAACATATCATACTTCGTTCAGTCATAATACAACTGATGGGCATCCCTTTAGTTTCTAATTCCTTGTTACCTCATAAAGTTGCTGTAAATGTTTTTGTACATATGGGTCTTTTTTTCTCTTCTTCTCTTCAGGATATATATCTACTAGTAGTGGTATTTCTAGTTCAAAGAACATGCACAGTTCAGCAACATTTCAGGCACAGTTCCAAATTGCTTTTCAGAATGGCTAGTCCAATTTATAGCTCCTCACACTTCTTTTATGTAGTTGTTTTCTGACAGCCCCTCTAAAATGTTTGGGGTTTTTTGTCAGTTTTGCCAGTCTGATGTGAAGTAAATTCTCAGCGCTGTTTGAATTTGCATTTCTCTAATTGTTAATGTTTTCAAGGATATTTTTTTTTTATCATTTATCTATTAATTTCTTGGATGTTTTCCTCTGGAAACTACCCATTCCTATCATTTCATCATTTATCAACTGGGGAATGGTTCTTTTTCTAATAAAATTGAGACATCTTATAAATATTAGAAAAGATGTATTTATCATAGATACTTGTTATAAATGTTTTTTTCTTAGTTATCCTCTTGTCTTCTCGTATCAGTTGCATAAATTAATAAAATAATTCAATTTTATTTGTCAAAACTTTTTAAATTTATATATAGTCAAAGCTTCAGTTTTACTTTTTATGATCCTCTCTATATCTTGTTTGGTTATTAACTCTTCCTATATCCATAGATCTGATAGGTAATTTCTTCCTTGTTCCTCTTATTTCTTTATGATGTTACTCTTTTTATCATGTAGTATTTGGGACTTATTTTTGTATAGGTGTGAGATGTTGATCTATACCTAGTTTCTCCCAGGCTGATTTCCAGGTTTATTTATTTATTTATTTTTTTCCAACTAGTTTTGTCTAACAATAAGTCCTTACCCCAGTAGTTAGGATCTTTGAGTTTATCAAACCCCAGGCTACTGTGTTCATTTGCTATTGTTATGTTTTGTACACAATCTATTACATTGATCAACCTCTCTATTTCTTTATCAGTATCACACCAGTTCATTGATTACTGCTTTGCAGGATAGTTTAAGATGTTGTACTATATGGACCCTTCATTTATTTCAAACATTGTTTCTCTTGGGATTCTAACCATTTTCCCCATTCCAGCTGAATATTAGTAGTATTTTTTCTCTAGCTTTATAAAATACTCCTTTGGTTGCCTGATATCTGAAAAAGATATTTAATTTAGATAGCATTATCATTTTTATTACATTCCTTTAGCCTACTGTTGAGCAATGAATATTTTCCCAAGTATATAGGTTAATCTTTATTTTTTTTACAGAGTTTTCTGAAGTTCTATTTATATAGTTTCTACACATGTCTTGGCAAATATACTTTGAAGATTTTTTATACTTTCTGTAATTATGTAAGTGGAATTTGTCTTCTTATAGGATTTTATTGGTAGTATATAAAAATGTTGGTGCCTCCTGTGGGTCTATTTTTTATACTACAATCTTGTTGTTTCAATTAAATTTTGTTGACTTTCTAGCATTCTCTAAGTCAGTCATGTTATCTGCAAAACAATGGTTATCACTTAATGTTTCTCTAATTCCTTGGGGTTCATACTAAAATTTTAATAGAATACTAAATGGAAAATAATTGCTCGCTTATGTTACAAACATATTTTCCTCTGTGACAACTATGTGTGTGTTTGGATCATTGTATTTCTGCAGTGATTTTAAACCATCATGATCATACACATTTAGGTGTTTGTGCCGAGATTACATCAAACTATGACTCTTTGTAAATATATGTAACATGTTCTTTCAGATTCTCAACCTGTCATCATATTGTTTCCAAACTGCCACAGTTTGAGATTCAAGTGCAAAATGATTCTCAACAATATTCTGATGCATATACATAATCCCACTCACTTACTGTACACTGCACCAGATTTAACAACCTCATTCCCCTCTGCTATTTAGTACTTGTTCTTCATCAGCTTAATATTCACACAACCAATATATCACAAACATTTGCATTCTTGTAGTGCACATGTCAGGCTATTTGAAAGCCATACTATAAATTATCCTTTAACCAGTCTGGATAATTACTGCTAAAGAGACTAATCTTGTATTTTCTCCCAGAGCAGTATTGAGTCTCTTTTACAACTTAAACTTATCCTCTTCTTATTTTACTATTCTTAAATCTAGCAGATTTTCAAATAAATTGGCAACTCTGGTCATGTGTTCAGTATTGTTTCTGTAAGAGTGTTAGGTAGTGTGCCAATGGGGCAAAAGAAGAAAGGTATGACTGAAGAGAGTCTTTTGCTATGACAGTTAGTTTGTAGATACTAAAAAGTATTTAAAATGAAGCTATATATATGTACTTACAGTTCAATTGTATATATATATATACAATATAAAATATATATATTTATATATATATAATATATATATACAATTGAACTGTAAGTACATTTATCATTTAATACCGCATTTACCATTTTCCAGTAGAAAAGTAATTATTTTATGTCATACTCAGCTACTCATTTTGCTTGATTGGTTAAGTGGTTAATTTTTAAAAAAATGAATTTTCATCTCCCAGCAAGAGAGCTTATGAAATTCCCCTTCCTTTTTTAGTCACATATTTGTGTCAGTGAGCATTTTCACTTAGATCTTGTTTGAAATTAAAATATGGAAATTAACTTAATGTGGGACTAGATTCAAAACAGTGTTTGTCTACAGTAAAGCTCACTATTTTAAACCTACATTCAAATAAAAAAGTCCAACATCAAAATTATTTTCATATGATTATAATATAACATTAAAGATCTTCAATGATATATTTTTTCATTGAAATGTTATGTATATTCAATAATATCTGTCAGATAAAGAAATCTAATAAGAAAATCTTGCAGCTAATACTAAGCACATGAGATCTTGGGAGATTACTTTTCATTTTTTATACACTTTTCACATAAATGTGCATAATCATTTTATAATTTGTTTCATAATTTTCTTTTTAGTATTTTCATAATTATAGATATAATAAAAATTTCCATAGCATAATTATGACCATATAATGCAAAAATTAATTTGGAACTGTGGGGATCAAAATTATATTTATAATTAATGTGAGTACATATGAAAATAATCTAAAATATTATAAATAAAATATTAATCTAAGAGTACATAACAAATTTCAATTTTTGTTGTTAAAAGGGATTCAAAGAACAACAACAAAAAAAAAACACACTGGGAAACTGTACAAAATAAATAATTTTATTTTCTCATGGCTGTTCTTTTTCCTTGATTTTTTTCTTGTTTTATCAATATAGGTAGACTACTTAGCACTTTATCAAATGGTATTGGTGATAATGGACATCCTCACTTTGCCCCTGATCTTATTGGAAAGACCTCTAGTTTTTCCCTGTTACCTAGAATCCTTGGTCTTGCTTTTAACTAGATATTACTATGTAAGGAAAAATGTAATTATTCCTCAAATTTGTGTTTTTTATCAAGAATTAATGTTATAGCTTGTCAGAAACTTTTTACTTCATCTATTAATTGTATCATGTGATTATGGTTGATATTATTAACATTATCTATTATATTTCTATTTTTCTAATATTTTTAACAAATACTGCATTTTTGGTATGTATCTCTCTTGTTTGTAATATATGCATTTTGTAATATGTTACTATAATATCTTTGTAAATATTTTATTTTAAAAATTTGAATAAATATTCATTAGGAATATTATTTTACATTTTTATTTCTCTTTTTTTTTACTCTCCTTAGTTTAGTTAAGACTGTATCATAGAAGAAAGTTTATAGAAATCCTACATTTCTTACTTTTCAAACAGATTTTAAAGTTTCATAATTATTTTTTTCTTTAAATATTTGATTGAATTCACTTGTAATTTCATCTAGAATAGGGTTTCTTCTCATTTTAGAAGTCATTCATGCCTTTCATTAAAAAAAATCTTGTTTTATTTTTGAATGTTCTATTTTATTAAATATTTCCCAATTATGATTTTGAAAAATTAACATTCAATTTTTAAAAAATGATCTCGTCTTCTCTCCTACCCTCCCCATTTATGACTTTTAATCCCCACTACCCCCAGAGACCCCAGAGGGTTATTTCAACTTCCTATTACTTTTTTTCTTACAAACTAGAAATTTTATATTTTTATAAATATTAGTCTATTTCATAATGATCATCAGTTTTATTAGCATATAATTGGGTCAAACAGTTTCTAATAATTCTCTTTATTTCTTCATTTTTTGTCAATTCTCTTTTAGAATTTTTCATACTGGTAATTTAGTTTTCTTCTTTAAAAATTAGCTAATAGTTTATAAATATTATTTTCCCCAAAAGGTAGCCTACTTTTATCTATTAGTAGCTTTTTTTATTTTGCTTTCAATTGTGTTAATCTCTTCTTTGATTTTTAAATTTTCTTCTTTGGTATTCATTAAAAAAAAATGAGTGTGTGTGTGTGTATGTGTGTGTGTGTGTGTGTGTGTGTGTGTGTGTGTGAATTTAGTTGTATTAACTGAAATGCTTTCCCTCTCTTTTGTTTCTAAAGCTATTTAGAGATATAAGTGTTTCCTTGAAGACTATCTTGTTTACATTTTCTATATTTAAAATACCTCATTTTTGTCTTTAGCTTTAATAAAATTATTCATTGTTTTGACAATTTGTTCTTTGAGACACCAATTCCTTAGGATTTTATTCTGTCACTGTTGTATCCCTCTTCCTCCCCCTTCACTGACGTTTTTCTGTTCACTAAATGGCCTCAAGTTGTCCACTGCCACAAGAAAATATTCTACTGAAGTTGGCCCTATTCTCTACCTTCCTCTAGCCCTATGTTTCTGTCCTTCACCATCTTCTGAAATGGTCCCCAGACTTTCCTCCCTGTGCTGGTGCTGCTGGTTAGGCCTACCTACAAGCAGGGTGAGGGAAGGGGTCCCCTACACATCGCTAAGGAGCAAACAGCCTTTGCATATGAGTCTCTTTCCCATCTTCTGAATCCGTTTACCTGCTGTTATTGCTCTCTACAATTGTATTAGAGAGTGCTAACAAGATGTACAATTCTGAAGCCTTCACATTTCTTTCATGAATTATCTTCTGTGCTTATGGTGACCCTGATCTCTTGACCAAAGTTAGGCGGATTTACCACCCAATGCACAGAGGCATGAGGTGAGGGGACGGACAAGTCCTTTTCATTTCCCTGAAGCTAGGTTTCCTCTCCATCCTTTATTAACCAATCCCACCCCTTCTGTCTTGTATTGTGTCATAAGGTCTTTTAGAGTCTCTTTATCCCTTTCTCTTCAGCTCCTTACCTTAGTGAAAGACAAGCAAGCAATGCAACATCTATCTTTTCTTCTAATTTCTTTCTTGCTCGGACCTGGAAAACCCATGTGGTTTCACAACAAAGTAGGTACCACTGGACCAGAATAGGTAGTCTCACTCTATCCTTTTTTTAGTCTTTAGGGCTCCTTTGAGGTTTTATCTCAAATAATGAAATATTTTTGATGGATTTGCATGTTTGTATTAAGCTAGAAATTTTCCCAGTAGTTCATGTACTTGATATTCTTCATTAAATGTCTCTTCTCTCTTGGGACCAAATGGGCTGTTTATTCAGTGGGATTGAGTCAGCCAAGTTTCCTCCTGCCTAATGTCTAAAAGATGATAGTGTACTCACTGGGAAGGATGAAGGAATATTGACTTTATCAAACTGGGTGGATGACAAACTTTTTTTATTAATTCATTAGATGTTTTATAAACACTGACAACTGAACATCACAAATGAATAGACATTTTTCTAACATTTTCTATTCAAATTAATTTTAATGCTTATATTATCATCACTCTGAGTACTGTTGAGGGTTTTTTGCTCATTCTGTCTATCTATCTATTAATCCATGTTGTTGTTGTTTTTTTTTTTTAATTTTTATGTGGTCCCAGGTAGTGAGGACTTTTTTCTCTGTTCTTCTGGACCTGATTTTTTTTTTACTTAGTTCATTTTTGCTTTGCATTATTTCAGATTTATTTTTGCAGTTTTCTATCTATTGCACATATCTCTTGGTCTTAATGACATTATCATATTTCATATTTGTTCTCTCTCTTTCCCCTCTCTTATTACTGATATTTCTATTATTAAAACCTTTAGTCAGATAACTTTTTATTTTTGGAGACTTCCGTGGCATAATATTAAAAGCAAAGTATAAACTAGGGGATTTAAGAGAGTGGTCTGGCTTGTCACTTTCACTGACTGTTTCAAACGCAATTCCTCACCTATATAATTCCATCCCCCATTAATATATATCCACCATGGTAATTCTTTGCTTTTCCTTATTTTTTTTGCCAGTTTCACAGAGGTGAGCTTATATTTCAAAGATGTTTCCATTTGCATCTCTTTGATCATAGTTAATGCTGAACTTTGTTTCCTGGTAAGTATTAACAATGTGTTTCCTCTTTTAAAAAGTGTCCCTTCGTTTTCTTTGGTCTTTTACTGATCACAGTTTTAAAAAGAGTAGCCTCAATAGGGTTAGTCCAAATACATGACCTCTAATGACTTTTTTTCAGATCTACAACATATTTTCCTGTAACTGGACTTTGGGTCCTATGGAACATAACTCCTTTCTTGAAATCCCACACTGCCTTAGTCGTTAAAAATAAATAAATAAATAAATAAATCAAAGTTTTCTCTTAGATAGCTAGGAAATGCAGTTACAGAGAAACACTGGCTTTCTCCTACTCCCGAAAAAAGAGGAGGAACAAAAAGAGCAGTTCCTCCTCTGGGCCCCTCCACTCCTGAACTTGGCCTTGCTTCTCGGATGCCGAAAGAAGGTGTTGAAAGCAGCTCGAGCCCTGGACAATCTCGTCCATGCCTCAGCTCCAGTCTCGCCGCACCTTGAATCTGGGAGCCCTTGATGGCAGGGAGCCACGGCACATTCCTTGTCATCATTCAGCAAGCTAATAAAAAATACAGACAACTGCTCACGGCTTTCTAGCGAGTGGGGTCTGTGGAATGTGCTCACTTGTGTAGATTCCGCTACCTGTTGAGGCTGCAAAATGGGGTGACAAACTGAGCCTCAGAACAAAAACCCCTCTGAATTGTTCCGAGTTTAAACACCTGTGTTCCCCCTTTTGGGAAAGCCTGTGCTTTAGGCAGGCCTTTGCTACAAGGCTTGCCACTGGATGTGTGCGCATTAAGCCTCCCAATTGCCTCCAAGCTGACAGTTGTTCTGGAATATTAACCACTTTCCTGCCAAGCATTCAGGGCTTTTAAAAAAATTTCTGAAGAAAAAAAAAGAACTATCCCCTTCTGACCGGGCCCTGACCTCTCTGCTGGCAAAAGTTGGAGAGCAAAACCCAATTGGTTATAGCTGAAATCGATCAAAATCCCTTCCTGATTGATAAATACTCCAGGTTTACCTCATGATTACCACACACAATTTTCTGTCACTGTTAATTTATTTGAAAGACTTAACCTGGTAGGCGCCGAAACCAGCAGTGGTTTATAATGAGAGCTGTGGAAATAAATCATCCCCTCCAAATAGGGTTCAAAGAAATCTCCACCCAGTCTTTCAGTGTGCAGATCCCAGATCGGACAGTGCCTGACGTGGGAACCGACGGGCACACCACAGCGACTCATGGAAAGAAATCGATGCCTTCAAGGTGTTCCTTGAAATGCATCTTCAGCCTTGTCCTCTTTAGTCTTTCAACCAATAATTTTAGAGACATTTAACAATGGTAATTAGTCTATTCCCCCCCTTCATACGAGGAAATAAAAGGGCAGGCAGCGAGGAAAATTCATCTGCCTTTCCCTTACTTTACATCACAGTCCTATTTTCCCCTCCAACTGTTGGACTGGCATCTAAAACATCAAGATATCATATTCCCCCCTATCCAGAAGTAGAGGTCTAGCATCTATAAGCTTGACCATAAGAAGCCTAAACATAAGAGAATTGCTGAAGGGCACACACACACACACACACACACACACACTGTGTATACACACATATACATACACACACATATATGTGTATATAATATCTCCACGGCCTCTCTTTCTAGCTTCTCCACCGTTGTTTTTATCAGTTCCTGAATCCAGACATGTGGCCACCAAGGAGGAAGATGAGGGGCTGCTGTACACAGGGCATCTCCATAAAGCCCTCCACGTTGGTAGTGAATTTGGAGCTAGCCAGACAATATTGAAACCTTCCCAAATGAACTTTGCATGGAGACATTTTCATTCGTGGCCTCCCTCCCTCCCTCCCTCCCTCCTCATGCATATTAACCGATGCTATGCAAGGCCTCATTTAATTTCCTGATTTTACATTCGGATCACTTTTTCTTTTATAGCTATTTTTACCGGGCTTCATTAATCTTTGTTGAATACAATGGCATACATCTTTAATGCGGCCGCTGTCAAGTCATATTTCAGTAAGAGCTGCAAACTGAATGACAGGAAGCAATATTAATAAATTTAACATAGGCGATATCAATTTTTAACAGAATGAATGTGGAAAGCTAAATGTATTATTTTTCGTTTAAATCAGAGGGTTTATCACCGGTTAAGGAGCAGCGATTTCGGGAAACTTGTGACGCCGCCGTACAAATAGATTTCCATCTCATTAATAAGTAAATTAGGCAAATGCCTTTCAAGTTCAGACAAGTACATAAGTGTAATCTCCATATTAAAGGCGTAGTCTTTGATAAACCACCAAGGAATTGTGGCAGCCAGCGCCGTGACATGTTGCCGGGGCCTGAACCTTCCGCGGGCCCACCTTTAATTACACGGCTTCATTACTAAAGAGCTAAGTGTCTCTCCAGTGAAGATGCTCTAAATGAACAGCATGTGGGCACCTCCCAGCCCATTTTGGCAGGAGCCGGGGAGAAAGGGAGGAAAAAAAAAGGTGGCAAGAGTTATGAAAAAACCCATCATCACCTGCTTTCCTTCTGCCTGCCTTCGCTGTAATCACATTAAAATATTAAGATGAATTCCTTTTAAATTTCCCAAAGAAAATGCCCGTTAAGGATGTGATTTAGTTTGAGAAAGAAACAGAGGGAGAGAGGAGGGAAGGAAAGACGGCTGGACAAGTGGAGGGAAGGAAAGAACGAAGAGGCAAGAAGAGGGAGGGAGGGAGAGAAAAGCTCTGAATTTGATTTGATTTGATTTTTTTTTTTTTCACATTCTCTTCCTAAATCCCAGCAGAGATCATTTGCTGTGAAATTTAAGCCCAGTGAGAACTTGCATGTCGTTGTTAAATAAAAAGTTCCGGTCGGTCGGAGCCATGTTTTTGCAGTAGCTTTAGTGATTATAGGAAATTACATGCAAAGCCAGAGTTCTGATCCTAAGTTAATTTATAATTGGAAAAAACTTATTAATTGGCTATGTCATTCTAATTAAGAATCAGAAGCGTGTGCATTAGCAAGTCAGTCAATAGCCAACAGAGGGAATTTGGGGCCAGCCCAGAAGAGATACTCAGTGTGCTGTCCACTCTGAGCCTGGATTACTCTTTTCAAGAATTTACTGATGGCTGATGGAAGATAACCTTTCACTTACTGATACGCAAATGGGAAGGGAAGAAGACAGTCCATCTGAATTCTTGCAGCCAAGTCCTCCAAATCAAGAACGACCATCTGAATTCTGTTTCTGGGTTGCACATTTCTATTGGATGATGTCTAATACTTAGCCCCACCAGCCCCTGAACTTGGATATCGGAGAAATAGCTCATAAAATACAGATGTGAAAATGTAGATTTTAAACCTCATATGTGTGCACACACATGTGTGCATAAACTTCATTAGTATGGACACATACATAAACCATACCAGTGTGTGCAGATGTGTCTATAAAACATGCATGTGCACACACAAATCCCATTAGTATGTGCACACGAATACAAATCTGCATGTAAACTGTGCATGTGCACGCAAATCACATTAATATGAACAATACATGCATGTAGATAAACTAGAATGGTGTGTGCAGACACATGCATGGAAATATATATGTTTGCACATAAATACTCATGTGTGTGCATGCTGGAGCTGGCAGGATGTACTAGTCTCAGCCCTATCCTCTTCATGATTTCACCTTCTGTACTGGCCACAATTCACCTTAAAAATAATTCTCATGGATCTCTGGGTGGTCTCTCTTCCATTCCTGGATTTTTCAAAGGAGGAATTAAAAATATTCCAGGGTAGAAAGTTCCACATACAATTTAAAGTATAAACTGCTAGGGAAGAAAATCCCAGCTAACATTTGTGAAACAGTCATTGCTGTGATCAGGTTCCTTCCTGAATCTCTCTCTGCTCTTTCTTCCTTAGCATTTCTCGGAGTTCTCAGCATTTTTCAAGTACACCCCTTTTTAATAGAGCCCAACAAACCAACAAACTTGGCTATTTCTTCCATCCCAAATTGTAACCCAGCCAGACAATGAAATACAGAAGACAAAAAATACAATGAAAGCTATTGTCTGTGTTAATTGTTCTCAGGGAAGAAAAAATAAAAGAAGTGATTCATTTTTTTTAACCTGCCCTAACCCATTCACATATGTAAGAATCCTTTTTTGGAGTACAGGTTTGCTTTCAATTAGGGAAGAATAAAAGCTGGAATGGGCAATGGATGGATTCCAGTTTTCTTATTTGAATACCAAAAAGATGGCCCACTGCTAATGATGTAAAAAAAAAAATCCTCTCAGCATTAGCATATTTCCATCCTTCTTCTTTTACTAGCCCACACAACATTCAGGAATATATGTTTCTTACCAGATTAATGGACTTCTGGTGTATGCATCCACCTTGTTATCCTTTTTCTAAATTGGTTGTGAAGTGGTGAGTATTTAAAAGTAAATTCTGAAGAAAACTGCCATGTGTTTATTTTTCTCTTTAAATATGAGGCTTCAATTCCTTTATTTTATTATTATTATTATTATTATTATTTTACCAATTATTAACCTCAGATGAAATGAAGGAATATTACTGAGATAAGACTAAAATGGACATCCTTGTGTCTCTGTCACCTGATTCAATGACTAAACCCTCTACTCAGGCCCACCTCTGTCCTACTGTTTAACCTTGGCTTCCAATGGTCACTAGATATAAGTATATAGAAAAGATGTAGGCTACACTTGAATTAGGAAATTCCTTTTTGAAGGAGCTAGAAATTGTTTAAGAAATCTTATGAAATCTCAACCTACTCCAGTGTAGTCCAATCCATTTCACCTTATTTAACCTCATCTCAATTTGCCAAATATGCCTTAATTGTCTTATATGTGAGCACATGTGCTTGCTGCTGCACACAAAACAAAAGATGGTTATGTGTAAGGGAGAGAACAGAATAGTCCTCTCTCTTCAGGACCTTACGTTCTAAGAAGATCCTAGATCCTTTAGAAGTTGTGACTTGAGAGCTGCTGAGGATCCACTAAAATAATCATGAAACTAAATTTAATCTTAAAAAAAAAGGTCAAGACAAGGATGCCATTGTCACAGATGACCACATGCTTAGACACTGCAAATGCAATGAAGGAAAAGTTCCGTCTATGGTATCATGCTCCCTGCATTTAATTTGGAATTGCCTCCAATATTGTTCTATGCCACCATGGCTCTTGAAATTTCAGTGTGCACTTAATGCCAAAAATGAGATCTCAAAGATCACATTCTCTAACTTGGGCAGGACTGACATGACCATAGAACAAGCATCAGATACTTAAAACATTCATTCACTTTTCTTCCCACCACTTTCCCTCTCCCCTCACTCTAGTTCTGTTATCATTGGCACCACAAACCTTGAGGAAAATTATGATAATGATTCTTGCATGATGCCCTATTCTCCTAAATTCTGCAAATCTTACAGGTGAGAGGAAGAAAGATCCCAGGTGCAAGTGCCAGTCACCATGTCATCTGTGCAGCCAGGCTCAGTTTTAACTTGAGCCTGCAGTGGGGGAGGGGGGGAATTTGGTAATCCTGTTCTGCTTTTATACTAACACTATGCCTTATTTACTTACAGAGTCATCAGTGATCTCCTTTCCACCTAGAACTGCGTTTAAATAGGATGGATGAAAATTCCAAGCAAAGAAAATAGAGGTCCATGTAGAACATTGATAGATTGGATCTGTTTTCTCCTAAGACTGACTCGTTCATTCCTTGAAAATCACAATAATTGTCACATTGGCTAAATATGAACATTATGACAATCAGAGGGAGCAAAATAATGGAATCACAGAACACAAACTTGGAAGGAACCATAGAACTCAGTGAATCCAAAGCCTAAGGACGCCAGAATCTTGTCCTTACAATCAGTGTTAAACCTCTTTAGATCCAGGTCAGGGGCCATCTTAGAAGCATGAAGCCTTTTCTAATCTTCAAACTGCTATGGTCCTTTATCTTTAACTGCCCTGGGTTTAGCCACTTTGCATATTAAAAAAAATCACTTTACATTTATGCTACTTGTACATATTTACCTGTACTTGTTGTCTTCCCTATTAGAACATAAGTTTATTGCATGTAGGATTTCCTAGCACAGAGCAAGGCACCCAGTAGACCCTTTAAATATACTTGTTGATTTATTAAAGCATTTAGAGAGAAATTGAGGACTCCCCCCTCCTTCAAATCCCCAGAGAAAGTGAGGACAAGTTATTTATTGGATTGAAAACAAATTCAAGCTGCTACTTCTCCCTGAAAATTCTCTCTCTTTTTAACACCAGTAATTACCCAGGTAGTACAATCTAGCTGAGGATCATGGAATAGCACAGTGTTAGGAGAATCAGCATAGGAGGTGATACAGAAGAAAAATGTCATGTATAGGTATGTGTGCGGTGTGTTTGGGGGGAGGGGAATTATAGAGGAGAAACAGAGTATATAGACTGCTGCCTATCACCAATGCTGATGTGCTCTGTAAAAGTTGTAAAGACCTTATTAGGAGCATGGAGGGTCAGAAAAGGAGGGACGTTGACTAATATAGTATAAGTGCAGAGTAATAGCTAGCCCAAGTGTGGGACTATACAAGAAAATAGGAAAAGTTTGAATGGAAAATCATGAGAGGATACTTAGTGTAGGGTCATTGTGACTCTGTCTTTTTATTATTCTCTCTGTCTCTCTCTTTCCTTCACTGTTTTCCTCTTTCTATGTTTTCCATCTCATTCTTTCTGTCTTTCTCTTTCATTTTCTCTGTCATTCTTCTACACATGTGCATATACATATATATGTGTATATATACATTATGTAAGTGTGTATCTTGAAAGATAGATGTTAGAGGGGAAATAAGATAGAAAAGAGAGGAGAGAAGAGGAGAGGAGAAGGGAGGAAAAAAGGAAAGAGAGAGGGAAGGAAGGAAAGAAGGAAGGAAGGAAGGAAGGAAGGAAGGAAGGAAGGAAGGAAGGAAGGAAGGAAGGAAGGAAGGAAGGAGGTAATAGACTTGTATTGCATAGAACAGGAAGGAATTTGGGGCTAGCCATCTCTATTTTGGGGGCAGGGCCAATACCTAGTAGATGAGAAGTTTCAAAACTTAATTTGACCTACTACCCCCTTTTCAAAAAATTACTCAGCACCCCCCTGAAAATATACTTTCCCTAACCCTTTAGTAGTTTTTTTTTAATTTTCATCATTTCAAAAAATATATATTTTTCAAATGGCGCATCTTAAATTTAACAATTTATTGTAAATTTGTGGGGGGTTTTCCTGTATTGAAATTTTGATGACATGATATTATGTCATGTATCCATACAGTATTGTATTGTAAACAAGTTATTACATGCACCTTTTCCAGCCATTACATACACATATTCCTCCCAATACATGATAGACTTTACAACAAGGAGCAACATGCTTGCCTGCCAACACTTACTTGTTAAGACCTATCAGCAGACTTGACCACTGATTGGTTATAACTTGTATTTTGTATATTAATTTAGAAAATAATGTAGCTACTATGACTTTAACTCTGTTACACAACAGATGAAACACATATGAATGGTTTTTCAAAATTTTCTTATTTTCTCTTTTTTCCCTATGCTTTTACCACCCACTCATTTTTGTTCAATGTCCCCCCCAATTTCACCCAAGGCTACTACTTCCCCCTGGATCATTTCAGTGCCCCCCAGGGGGTGACACCATTTACTTTGGGAACCTCTGCACTAGATTATGGATCCTTAGAAGGGATCTTCCCATTTCTCAGGTTTCTAATTATCACACTCATTCTTAAGGGTAATCAATGGAGCTAAAGTGGTAGCACAATGTGCATTTCTAGAGAGGAAAAAGTTCTGCAAAGCATACAATAAAATTTGTTGCTGTCCAATTCTTCTTCAGTTGTGACCTACTCTTTGCAACCTCATTTGGAGTTTTCTTGGCTTGAGTGGTTTGCATTGCCTTTTCCAACTCACTTTACAAATGAGAAAACTGAGTTAAAGAGTTAACTGACTTCCCAGGGCCATACAGGTAGTAAGTGTCTGAGGTTAGATTGAATTCAGGAAGATGAATCTTTCTGAATTCAGGCTCAAGACTCAATATATTATACCACCTAGAAAACCCATACAATAAAATACAACATAGAAAAACTTAATTCTGTTTTTGAGGGACCAGACATAACCAGGACAAAAGTAAGTTGTTCCTTTATGCATTCTATGGAAGGAATTAAGATATACTATATACAAACAAGTAAATTCAAGATAGTTTGGAAAGCAAGAGTGAGACTGTGTTGCCCAGAATGATCAGGTCATGCTATGTGGAGAAAATGAGCTAGTCTGGAATGAAGAGAAAACTCCAGGGACATTTTTTGGAGACACATTTTAGGTATGGGTCCAGCCTGGAACAAAGCATTGATATGGGATATAGTCTTTCAGTATTAGAAATGGGGAAAAACCAGTCCAGCACAGCAAGACCAAATCACAATCCAGCATAGAAAAGAATGATATGAATGAAGATGGAGAAGGTTGTCTGTGGGTAGACTGAGGAAAGATTTTTTTTAAAGCAATTGGGGTTAAATAACTTGCCCAAGGTTACACGGCTAGTCATTATTTTATGTGTGGGTGCTCATTTTCTGAGGCCGGTTTCGATCTCGGGTCATGCCAACTCCGAGGCCGACGCTCTTACTCACTGCGCCACCTAGCCACCCTGAGTAAAGATTTTGATGGAAGACTGAGTCATGTATGCTTTATCCTAGAGTCAATGAAAAATAATTTATTTTTAATAGAAATGTGATATTGTCAAACATACCTTATGAAGAAAAAAATAGAAAGATATATGTGTGTATAGGTATAGACATAGATAGATATAGATATCTATATCTAGACAGGCAGAGAGAGAGAGAGAGATCTATTATATCTGTATCTATCTATGGAGAGAGAGAAAGATAGACAAATAAATAAAGGTAAACTGGAGAGAGAGAGATATCTATTTATATCTGTATCTATCTATGGAGAGAGAGAAAGACAGACAAATAAATAAAGGTAAACTGGAGAGAGAGAGAGAGAGAGAAGGAGACGACAAGAATAGATGAGAAAGGGAAGAGGAACTGAGCAGAGAGTCCTAGTGACCAGGCAATTACTGTAACCAAGGTGGAAACTCTGAGAGACAAAAAAGGCTACAGGAAGAAGTAGATGATTCTGGGAATCCATGAGCTCACCACTTTGGTTTGTCCTACACAGGTATACGTTATGACCTACATCCTGTCTTATACAATCAATGACCTTCCATCAATAATTCTTAGCAAATCTATCTCTTGAACCAGTTATAGTATCTTGGATAATTTTAACACACATGGAGTGGGTTACACTGAATGGAGAGAGCTATCGATTCTCCCTTTTATCTGCTGAATCTTTTTTTTTTTTTGTAAATATAAATTATCAACAGTTTTCGCATACTTTTTTTTTGTTTGTTTTTTGGAGGGCAATTCGGATTAAGTAACTTGCCCAAGGTCACATGGCTAGGTTTTTGTTTGTGTGTGCATTAAGTGTCTGAGGCCGGATCTGAACTCAGGTCCTTCTGACTCCAGGGCCGACGCTCTACTCACTGCACCACCTAGCCGCCCCTCACATACTTTTTCATATCAGTGGATACTGTAACTTTAAAGATAGTGTGGTGGAAAGAAGATAGTATTTAAAATCAGAGGACCTGAGTCTTTATAATCTGTGACATTTAGGGCAACTTGCTGCATGTCTCTGGACTCCCTTTTCTCATTTGTAAAAGGACAAGTTTGGATCATGCCACTAAGTTCCCTTCAAACTCTAAATAGATGATATTATTTCATCTTCTGTAGAAAATATGCTACCAATGCCTGTCTGTTTCCTTAACTTTGTCTTCATCAAGGATACCCTCAATGCATGCATAGACCATGCAGATTTCATGGTAGACTTTCAATGACAGAAGGTGAATTCAGTCTAACCATCAGCCTGTCTGAATGAGGAGACTCAGAACCAGAGAACTGACCCCTGGAAGATTACTATCTTGGCTTTACTGACTCATACAGTACACAATTGGAAGTAACAGTATTAGATACTTCACCACCAGATGTTTTAGAAGAAAAACAAAGTTGGGCATTTCTTACATGAATATAACCAAACAGTTCAGTCCATACCATAAGAGCTCAGTGACTTCGAATGTTCAGAAAATACTGGAGTTTGCAAAAATATTTTACTTCGATGAACATCTCCACTCTGTCATTACTGACAAGAACTTGGGTTTAAAAGAACTGGGGATGTTTAGCCTGAGGAAAAGAAGACTCAGGTGAAAGGAGGGGGATGTTGAAAACTGTCTTCAAATACATGAAGGGCTGTCACATGGAAATGGGATTAGGCTTGTTCTGCGTGGCCCCAGAGGGCAGAACTAGGAAAGAGGGTTGGAAGCTACAAGGAGTCACACTTCAACTCAACATGAGGAAACATTTCTGAAGCATTTCAGATACTTAGAAGTGAAATGGGCTGCCTGGGGGCAGTAGTGAGTTCCCCATCATTGGAGGGCTTCAAGAAGAAAACAAGATCCTCTCATAAGGAATGTTGTGAAGTGAATTCTTGCTTTAAGTAATGGTTTCTTCTATCTCTATTATTCTATAATACTACACAGTTTTCTGTTTTCATTCTGCTATTAATTATTTGTGTGATGCATAATAGGTCACTTCCTTCCCCCCTTTGACCCTTAGTTTTTTTTTTGTTTGTTTGTTTTGTTTTGTTTTGTTTTTTATCTATTAAAAACAATGGGATTAGATTTTGTCTCTATCTCTTCTGGTGCAATGGCTTTGTGAATCTCATTTATTGTGTGATACCCCTAGAGGAGAGTGGTTCACATATTGGTCATAGTCTGTGAGAGTGGGTTGTTCCATGTGTGGGATACTTGGGTGCCTGGAATGTCCTCTTTTCTGTCTACTGGTGAGACATTCTATTCTTCACTCTAATCAGAATGTTTTCTGGGATGGGCAAGGAGGTAAAAAACCAAGTCCATTGGTATTGTTCTGTGTGACCAATGACTGGAAGTTTTGGTGAAAATGACATTGAAACTAATATCTATTGTAAGCCTCATGATTACTCATCATTGGCATTAGTTCTCTTTGCTTTCAGGTTGGAGCTGGATTGAGAACATGATAAGGAGTCCCCCAAAGTCAGTATTCTCCCAAAGGAAGACACTGATGAATGAATGTACTAAATGTTGATGGATATACAGGTGGTATGGGAGGAGTGAGAAGAATCTTTCAATAGGAGAATATTGGAACTGGAAGGAATAATAGAAATTATCTATAGCTCATCCCCCTTATTCAAAATGTCTCCATCCTGGTGAGTTTATGAAATTAGATATCTAGATCATAATAGAGCTGAAACAAGAAGCCATTTCTCTAAGTAAATAAAATATAATGAGTCAACATGTTTAAAATCGTAAAAAGCCACATATGTGAAAGCTAAGTTTCAATATTGTTTTGTCCCTAAAAAGGAAAAGACTACACATATACATACATACGTACATGTATGTGTGTATATATGTGTGTATATATATATATATATATACATATATATAATATACCTTTGCTCCTTCTTTCTTTTTTCCTTCCCTTCCTTCTTTGTTCTAATTATCTTTTATAGGGTTATTTTATCACTTTATTTTCAAATATTCAAGAATATTTTTCAAATATTTTTCAAATTTTAATGCTAGATATTTATTTAAAGAAGAAGAGTAAGGCAATACCCTACATAGGGATTTTATTGACTAGAAGAGGATGGGCTGGCCAAGTAGAGAAAGCAAGCACTGCCCCAAGGGATAGTCTGCATCTTGTCTCAGTCTTCAAAGAATATTAAATCACCAGGAAGCAGTACAGCTTCATGAATGGCCTTTCATGAACAACTATTATGAAGGTTTGGATA
Source organism: Gymnobelideus leadbeateri (assembly GCA_011680675.1). Classification (NCBI taxonomy): domain Eukaryota; kingdom Metazoa; phylum Chordata; class Mammalia; order Diprotodontia; family Petauridae; genus Gymnobelideus; species Gymnobelideus leadbeateri. The sequence goes on along the minus strand of WOXC01007304.1, from coordinate 8,628 downwards.
AGAATCTCACAATATCCACAGATTCATAGATTTAAAGTTAGAAGGAGTCTCAGAGATCTCTTCCAATGCCCTCATTTTATAGAAATGTGCCTGAAATCCAGAGAGCTGAGGCACCTTGTCCAAGGCGCCATCCTGGCAATACCATTATTGAAATCCAAGACCTCTTTCTCTGAGTCTAGTAATATATTTTACATGCACATGTGGCCTCCTGACAGCTAAGACAATTTTAACAATACCATTGAAGAAGTGTTAATGAGAGGTTTACCTTCTCCCAGGCACTTTACTAGGCAACTGGTAAACAAAAGCAGATATGCCACAGCCCCTACCTTCAAAAAGCTTCCATTCTCTGGGTTTCCAGTGTGCACCATTGGGGAGAGTTCATATGTGGTGTGTTCTACTAGAGTCTAAACCTCCTGCTAATAGAACATCTATACTCTGCAGGGAACTATTGGTGGAAGAAAAGAGAAATATCAAATACAATCCCTGTCTGAGCAAACTTATAATGGAATTGGGGAAGCAGAACAAGTAGACAGATCTTACAGGGAAGGAAGGCAGTATACAACAGGTACCAAGTGGGAGAAATGGGACCCCAGAGAAAGAGATTGCTGCAAGAGAGGGGTCTTTTTAACTCTTCTTTCCCATCCACATTATGCACCAGCATCATCTATTGGGTTTAGGTGGCCTAGGCACTCTATCAGACTACCAGCTCCTTTTGGGAAGAGACTTCATGATATCCTAGGACCAAACGCACCTCTTAGAACCAAGAAGGTATTTAATGAACATTTGCAGAATGACTGACCCCCTACCATGTGCACAAAGACTTATCCACTTTTCTGTTTTGTTCTGGAAGAGCCAGAGTTTACAATGTGGGTTAAAGTGCTCTGGCTGCTTCATGAAAGCAGAATAAGGGAGGGATGAGGATGATATGAAAGGATGTTGTGAGAGGACATTGTCTATAGCAATTCATGGTGATGTAGAGACAGACCATGCCCCTCCCCCTTCCCAGAGCTCTCATACACTTATACACACTTACGTTGTTATTGGGTTTTTCTTGGTTGAAGGTAAAGTATCAAATGACTTGCCCAGGGTGACACAGCCAGTATGTGTCTGAGGTCAGATTTGAACCCAGGAAGATGAGGCACTCTGACCCCAGTCTTGCCACTCTATCCACTTATATCACCAGCTATCTCAATAATAACAGATATAATATGTACCATATACATATATGTGTATATATACACATACATAATATGCAATATATCTCTATATTGTATATGAATGTATATACAGATATACGTATCTTTCATGTAATATATGAAAGTGTGTGGAAAGAGAAAGAGATCTAGAAATAGAGACAGAAAGAGAAAAACAGAGAGACAGAAAAACACCATGATTTCTTCCAGGCAGACCTCCACTCTTGAACAGTGCAAACTAGAATACATAATCTTTTTTTTTTTTTTTTGCTTTTTTTGGAGGGGGGAAGGTAGGGCAATTGGGGTTAAGTGACTTGCCCAAGGTCACACAGCTAGTTTTTGTGTTAAGTGTCTGAGGCCGGATTTGAACTCAGCTCCTCCTGACTCCAGGGCCAGTGCTCTATTCACGGCACCACCTGGCCACCCCAACAATTCATAATTTTAAAAAAGTTCCCTGGAGTATTCAAAGATTATATGACTTGCCCAAGGCCATAAGGTTAATAAGCAAGAGAAATGGAAATTGAACCCAGGCCCTCCTGACTGCAAGGCTGGCCCTCCAGCCATTTCCTGGTGCCACCTCTCCTCTATATGCATAACTTGCAAACTCTGCCCTTGGCATCCCTTCTCACTCATCCTTCATTAGGGATGGCTTAGACAGACATCAACTGTAGAAGAAACATTCCACCTAAGTGTGTGACTTGGCAGGCCACAGCTCTCAGCACCCCTGGCCACACATTTGTACCAGGGATACTGTGTTTTCATTCGCCCAGGGCTCTGATGTTTATCAAAACAAAATGTATGTGTGTGGAGGGAGTAAAAATTAATGTTAATAGTCTATTCAGAATCTCCATCCAAGGTAATTAGCCCGTTCCATTATACAGATGAATCTGGTCGCCCACAGTCAGTAATGGCAAGGAAAGCCTGAGGTTTGAGATGCTCCTCCTAGAGAAGCCAGCACTTCCTGAGCCCTCAACATTAGGAAGCATCCTTTAGACAGGGATTATGCCTTGTCTTTCCACAACAGGATTGCTTCTCTACGCCTCATCAAGTCCTCATTTTTTTTCCAGGCTCCCTTTCCCAAACTTTCTGTTCTGACTCAGATGCCTTGTGGCGAGGAGCCCAGAGGCCTCAGGCAGTGTGTTTGTCGAACGACACCTGTGCCTGCTGCCACTGTCCACAGAGTCCAGGATGCCAGGCACCCCATCAAACGTCTCTTTTTTTGTGTTCTCCGGAAAGACCCAACTTTCTGTGTGCTTGCTTCCTCTTAAAATGCAACCATGGAAAGGTCACAGAGGAGGAGATGAAACTCGGAGTTGTAATAAGGAAGGAGAAATAAAAAATAATGACAGAAATAAATTGTCATAAGAGGGGATACAGTTATGATTTATTGTGATATTCTACAAATTTGGAGGTGATTAAAAGCCACCTAAAATTCACATTAACAAGTCCCATAAAAATGGAATTAAACTAGTGGGCCTAGTGTGGCAGGATATAAAGGAAAATCATGACAGAAATAAATTGACACCAGAATGATCCTGTTCAAGTTTGCCTGGGCCCTGCCGTCACGCTGCTGACAGGAGACTAGTATTTTAATTTCAGAGTTGTGGCTGAGTTTTCGGAGTTCATTAAAGGCCCGCATTAAGAATCTCATAAAAGCAAGCCGAAATTAGTGACCATAATGTGGCAGAGGAAATAAAGAAACAATCATGACAGAAATAAATTGACAGAAGAATGATACACTTAATGTTTCACTCTGACACCCTCTATTAATAGGCCGCTGCAAGCTGGAGCAAATGTCATTCATATTTTAGCCAAAGCGCCCGGCTAATTAGGGCAGCTTTCTGCACCGGAATTAAATTTGAGCTCTCTCACCTTTAGAGTGGGATCATTTGAATTCGAATGAAAAGAGCTGGTGACAGAAAAGAAGAACTTTCTGCTCGGGCTTTTCTAATGAGATAACGTCCCCCTTCTCCCCATTTCCCAGCCATAATTGCTGATTATGTTGTTACACAGCAGCGGCCCCGCGCTCTCTCCTCCCCATCATTATGATTTAGTCTGGCATATCTCGGCGCTTCAAACGCCTGCTCGGAAGGGGCTTGAGTCTAATTTACTGCTCATTTAGGCCGCAGGTACCAACCAAGGTAAACACTGCATTGTTATAATTAATTACCCCTTAGGCCTAGCCAGGCCAGCTCTGTTTCAGCTGACCCTTATAATAATAAGGCTTCGGGGCATATTGTATTTCTTTTGACAGATTAATTAGAAATTCAGCCGTGGAGGTACAAAGCAGGCTCCGTCATGAATATTTAAATGGCCTGACACACAAAATCATGAAAGGCTTGCTGAACTACATGACAGACAGGGGATATTAGGCAAGTGATTCTAATCAATAATCTCTTGATCTCTTACATATTAATACACTGCCTGCTGTTATTAAGCTCCATAATAAGGAAGGGGAGAGAAAGTTAGTGTAACGCTGCTGTAGGCCTTGCTCGGCCCCCAGTGGATACCCTAACTGAGTGAGAGAGGCGCAGAGGAGCCAGCCCCAGCCTCTTCAATCTCATCCAATCTTAAGGAATGGCAGCTCCCAGCATCACCGCCTGGATAATTATTGGCCCTGACAAGGTGAAGGCGTTTGCAGGCAAATGAGATGGGAAGTAGGATAAGTCCCCAGACCACCCAGCGCAGGGCACTCACAGCCAGCTACACGCTCCTGTTCGGCTGTGTATTTGCTTTAGTAGGGGAAATATGGGAATCACAGAGCTTCTGAGTCGTGTTGAAGGGTCAGTGACAGTCGATCGCTGGGAGCTCTCCCTCTCCTGTTGTTAATGCTAACTGGAACACCAAGTCAACTGGATTTACTCTTGGTCCCTCTGCTCTGCTCCTCCAACATCAAGGCCGAGGAATGAATTAAACAGTAAAGGGGGGTGGCATATCATGTAAATTCATTATGGGGAGTTAGTTCTTCCTCCCAACCCAAAAGGAAACTCATTAGGCCACTCTGGAAAGATCACCTCCCTCCCCTCATGCTCACCCTGTCCCCCTCCCCCAACACAGACACACATGTGTGAACAGGCAACACAACTCTCCAGAAACCCATGGCTCCATCCTTCACTGAGACAGGCTGGATTTGCTGCTTTCCAAGGTGATGCAGTTTGCTCCGGGTCATGTAAGGTTAATGTAAGAAAGGTGTGGGGCTATATGCAGGACTCATAAATTCCCTTACCAGGCAGGAATTATCCCGTGCATTTTTTTTTTCAACTGGATGGGACACCAGGAAAGCCCCAAGTCACCAGCCAATGAAAGATGACATGATGCTAAAATTGATCCCAGGCATTTGGACGGAGAACATTCAGCTGGAACCCCAAAAGGCGATTCCAATGCAGTGTGGAAAATGGGGAGATGGCAAAGACTATCATTCTCTTCTGAGAATCTCCCAATGGCACCTACCAGCCAAATAAAGCCAGTGTAGCAGCATGAGACAGCAAAGTGATTTGGGGCAACTCAGATCGGTATCAGAGAGCAGCCCCACCCCCAAGAACAGGGAGAAGATCTGAGCCAACATAAGCCCCAGGCAGGCATGTGCTGAAGGAGGAGAGTTTACTTTACTGATTTTCATCCTGGCTTCAAGGAGTGTTTTCCTGGCCTCTGTAGACAGACAAGTGCAGGATGTTCAGGTGAAAAGTTCTGAGAAGGGCACCCATCATGATTCTAGCCCTTTTCAGCCTTCTTGGTTGCCACAAGTCCAAGCAGTACCAGGACTATGGTTGTATTGCCTCCTCATAACCCCCCCTCTGCCCAGCTTGAACAAATTTAACCCAATTCAAAGAGAGCTACAAGAAGATGAAGGAAAATGAATTTAGGAGATAAAATGTATACTCAAAGACCAATGACAAATAGATACATTTACTAAAGGCCAACATCGCCATGCTCATTCCTTTTCTGTGCATTTCTTAGTTCATGTATTAGGTACACTTCTGAGGTCTGGTACTTTCAATTGGCTTTTTTAATTTCATTTTAAAGTGAAAGCTAAAAAAAAATAACTAATTAGGTGTTAGAGGTCCCTTTCACAGCTAAACCCTAAGAAATGACTCCAGTCTCAAGCCCACAATAGCTCAGATTAGTTTAACAATCACCAGTGCTTTTGACCCATTCCTCTCACAAAGGTCAACAGAGAGAAAGAGTCCTGTAGGGTCCTCTGGTCATTCTTCACATTTACCATGGAATGATTCCCTTTAATTTGATAGACAAGAGGGAAGGGCAGATGCCTAGAAGCTCACACACATTTTTCCTGCTATTGGGAAGGTGTGGGGAATTCTCTTTTTTATAACTTCCCATTTTTGCAGACGATGTGATGCTGCTGGGCATTGGAGGAAGCCATGTGAGTCTGGCCTTGTTTGCTTTTTCCCCAAAAGCAGCTCTTGATTCTCTGAACAACTTTTGTGTACAAGAATGCAAGAAACAGCCTGAAGGAAACCATTACAATGTGTGCTGTCCCACCTCTCATTCATTTGTCCAACCACCATGTGATGCTCCTAACAGTACTAATAGCTGATCTCCGTGATCATGTCTGAGTCTCGTCAGAAGCAGGGGTGATGTCACTGGCACAGTTGTGCAAATGGTGAGTGATGCTGTGAGAAGTCATGTGACCTGCCCAAGGTCCAGCAACCAGGAAACTTGACACTTACTGCATATGGAGCCTATGCTTTGTGCTGGGGGACACCCCAGAGCTAGAGAGGATGCAGCAATTCATGCCTTGCATGAGTCACATGACATGGTGACTTCCCCAATCACAACATCATTGAACAAGAGGAGATGGCTTGCATTGTCTCAATCTTGGAAGGATTCTGAGATGTTGTGAACCATGTTATGTTTATTTGGTGGGGATGGGCCAGAGATGTAGAGAGTGGAAGGGACTTATCCACTGAGCAAGTGCCAACCCAGGGCTCTGACACCAAGCCACCATAACTTACCAGGACCCAGGGGCCTCTCGATCCCTGTCCCTGACCTTGATCCTCCCAGATCCCTAAGCCATTCATTAGTTTTGGGTGGTCTCTGGGGTGTCTGCATTGAGATGATCTTGGGGAACATGGCACATCCTTCTTGAGGTTCCCACATCTTCCTGAGTTCAAATCTAGTCTCAGACATTTTCTAGCTGAGTGAAACTGGCCAAGTTACTTACTTCTGTTTGTCCCCATTTCCACATCAGTAAAATGAGCTGGAGAAAGAAATGGCAAACTCCTCCAGTATCCCTGCCAAGGAAACCCCAAGTGGGGTTGAGAAGAGTCAGACGTGACTGATATAACCCAACAACAACCAGGTATGACTGTGTTATTCCAAACTGTTGAAAGTTAATTCTCAATAAGCATTTATTAAGTACCTTCTATGTACCAAAAACTGTGTGCTGTGTGAGAAGGAAGAGGAGGAGGAGGAGGGGATAAGGAGGAGGAGGATGGGAAGGAGTAGAGAAAGGAGTAGGAGGGGGAGAAAAAGCAAAAAAAAAAAAGTCTCTTCCTTCACTGAACTCACAATTTAATGAGGGAGATAACATGTAAACAACTGTCCAAACTGCATGCACGTGCGTAGGCATGCATGCAGTATACAGAGGCAGGTATACGTGTGTATCTGTATTCAAGGTCAGTTGGAGACAATCCCAGAGAGAAAGCGGTTAGTGGAATTATAGAGGACTGAGAGAGGCATCTTGCAAAAGGTGGGTTTACAACTTGAAAGAAGCTGGAAACTCAAGGCAACAAGGAGGGAGAGAATTTGAGGCCTGGGAGAGAGTTGGAGAAAATATATGGCATCCGCTATGTGCTGAGAAACCCAACACAGGGCACTGGTTCTTGATTTTCAAATTCTTGATGGAGACTAAGGTGTAAGAAGATTGGAAAGGTAGAAAACAGCAAGGTAGTGAAGGGCTTTACGAACCCAGCAGGAGATCTGCTCTCTACCCCTGGAGGTAATGAGGAGCCAGGGTAGTTGACTGAATGGTAGAGAAAGTGGCAGCTTTCCAACTCATCACCTTCCCTTGTCTGCTCCCTGACCATGTCCCCCAGGAGGATGGAAGCACCTTGAGGGCACGGCCAATTTTGGTTTTTGTCTGTCTCCCCAGAGCCCAGAGCTGGTGCTCAGTAGGAACTTAATAAATACTTGTTGGGATTGAGTTAAGTTGAGCTGAATTGAAAACATTGGCCCCACAGGTCATGGCCTGGAAATCGTTGGGAATATCTGTGAGCAGCATGTCAAGAACGGTTACTTCTGGCGTGGAGTTGGAGTCCAGGATGGAGTGAGGGCCCCTCCTTTTTTTCTTCTTCCAGAAAGTGATGTGTGTTCAGTTGGTGAGAACACAGGCTGCCGAGGGAATGAGCCAGCCCCTCATTCCTTCCCAATAGCAATTGATGTTTATCTAGCATTGATAATTCCCAAAGAGCTCCAAGTGCATTACCTCATTTAATACTTTCCACTTCCCTGGTGAGGGAGGCCACAGGGTCTCATCTGAAACCTGAAACAACTCTTAGCATCACAGCTGCTTCCTCGGGGAGGCTGAGACCCAGGGAGGCCAAGGCATGTGACCAGAATCACACTGCTAGTGAGTGGCTGTATGTGGGATTTGAACTCAGGGCTTCTTGGTTTCCTCTCTCGCATTGTTTTCCATGTGGGTCAGCAGACCCTTTCTGGGATGATGCCCAGCATAAGTAGAGAACAAAGAAAAAGGAAAAAATGACTTAGAGAAGCCTCAGTGCTCCAGGGCAAGACTATTGGGCATAGCAATCATTCCAATACTAATACTATTGATATCAACAAAATAGCAACAGCAACAGTCTGAAGGATCAAACATAAAGGAACAATAGTAAAACAACTTCTGGCGCCATTTCTATCTGAACTGGACCAAAGAGCATTATAACGACATAATAATAACAACAATAGTGACAATATTAGCGGCAACAACAGCTGTGATGATGGCGGCATTCATTTCTACTCTAGCAGTTTTGTTTATAAAAATGTTAGTAAAAGGTGCATGGCTGGAAACTAACGACTTTCCTGCCGTCTCTTTATTGCAAAAACATAATGAGGTAGAAACCAAGAAGTAAATTCATCGCAAATTGTATTAAGGATTTTGGACCCAAATGAAGCTGTTAAAACTACATCTGTAAAAATTGTGTAATTATTATGGGTGGGTAAAAATCTGGCAAGAATTATTTTCTTAAATAAGGCATAAAAGAGAACAGATGTGCTGTAACTGACACATTTCCCCCCAGTTTCACAAATTCTGTAAAAACGGGGGAAAAAAGGGAAAAATTGATCTAGTTTATAAATTATTCTATTTATTATAAATTAGCCAGGGCTTCAGCAAACTCTATTGTCTCATTTCCATCCCTGGGAAAAGGCAGAATTGTCCAAGGGAAGCAAGTTAATTTGTTTTATGGGGCATTGA